>JAPMOB010249452.1:0-18567 GCA_029875015.1 Lepomis gibbosus
GTGTGTGTGTGTGTGTGTGTGTGTGTGTGTGTGTTCCACTACTGAGACACCACCCTTCCCCGGAGATTGCTATGAATCATGGGAACTGAAAAGAATGCTATGAATCTTTGGAACAAGTTGCCGGTAAATTGCAGAGTCGACACATTTTTTTTTTGTCCTTTTTCTTTTTCGGAGACGAAGTGAAACCAGCAGAGTTAGTGCAGGTCACTGCGTGGCCTCTGATTGAAGAAGATGTACTTTATTAATCCCACAAGGGGAAACTCATTCTTTTCACTTTTACACACAGGTCTGAAATGCGCACATGCACAAACAGACCTATAGGCACAACACATGGAGAGATGGTGAGGGAGCCGCCCCGAGCGGTTGGGGGTTCAAGGGCTTGCTCAAGGCCACCTTCGACAGTGCACAGGAGGTGAACTGGCTCTCCAGCTACCATTTCACACTCTATCTTTTGGCGACCCTCCAGTTTCCAGCCAAGTCCTTACTGACAGAGCTACTGCTGCCCCCCCCCAATTGGTCCACACATGTAGACCGTAGTGGCACGTGTTTTTATGAAGTTTGAAACTTGGATCTGCAGGACTGATCATGCTTTTACCTTTTGCTTATTTTGATCTCTTATTAATGTATTTTATTCTGTAATCTTCTCCTGTCAGATTGGACCTTAGTTATCTAAGTTTATAGGTTTTATAGAAGGTTTATCAACACTGAGACCAAGTCGTGAGGACACACTAAAATATGGAACGAGATCATAAGTGCTTCTCATTAAAACATCCACATACAAACACTAAGAGCTGAAATCGGCTTAAGCGTCTTTAGTCAACACTCCCTTTCCATGATTACCACCGCAGGGAGGCGGGACAGTCATTTCTTAGGGTTATTGGTCACATTTGAAGCAATAAGTTTTACATCCATTTAAAGTTAAGATGTTAACAAATAAATCAGACAATGCACAAGAAATGTATTGAAAGTTATGGCCTTGACTGGTCTTGAAATAAAATCCTGAGTCCTCAATGTCCGAGACCGAGACAGGACAAAGACCATCAAAAAGTGGTCTTAAGACTCGTCTTGAGTACTACAACACCAGAAGATGGATTAGCCCACTAAAGGGCTCTGGGGGAAAATGAGTGGTAGCCTGGGGCCCCTGTGTAGTTGGTAATTCAGCCCTAAAGTGCAGCAGTGGTTTCAATGATATTTACCCACGTCAGGATCTGGATATGTTTTTTTCTGGATCAGGTGTAAAAAGGACACAATTAGATCTTCCAAACCACATCTGGAGGTGATCAGATCTCGCTCAGGTGTTAATGACATCTGGACACATTCTTAAGGAGAAAATCCTCCCCAACAAGTTTAAATGTCACCTGACTCCATCTCTCTCGCTCTGTTAACTCAAGCTGCTCGTCAAAATATAACCTACAGGCGAGCTCTTCCTCTCTAAAGACCATACAGCATCATCGCTCCAGGAGACTCTAGAGCAGACTCTACTATCTACAAGACCAGGGTCACGTGACCGATGGGGGAAGCCGAGCTAGCGCTAGTGCTAACAGGTTTCTCCACTAGCTCTGATGGCCTTGTTAAAGTGAACATCACATCGGCAAGTTAGGAACCAGATATTAGCTTCTGTCTGTCGCGTTGCACGTCGTAGTGATCTCTCTAGACTGAAGAAGGCCCAGGAGTCCAGGTGATGCTTGGTTATGTGTAGACCTACTAACTTCCAGATTACAGTAATCAGTAAGGCACCTGCCCGCTGGCTGCTGTTTGTTCCCCAAACTACAATTGTGATACAATCCTTCAGGAGCAGAGGCTCAGTGAAAACATGACGACTGAAGTCTGGGCCAAGTGATGATGTGTGACAGGGAACCGGTCAGAGTTAATAATAATAATTGTCACAGTGGTGGTTTTCCAGCTCTGTCCGTTCTCTCTTTGATGTCCATGTCTGGCCGCGACAACAGGAAGTAAGAGGACAGAGACTCGCTGCGGCAATCTTCCATCTCTTCCTTCCTTTCTCACTTTTCTTTATCGAGAGAAACCGTGCGAAAGTTCGACAAGGTCAATGTTGAGATTAAAGGACGGGGGCGACAAAAAAGGGAAACTACACCCTCACATTTTGCGTGAAAACTCTCACCCAGCATATTTACAAAATGCAGCAGAGACGTCAGCAGCAGGCATTACCTACACCACGGGACGTGGAGGGTGAGGGGACACGGGGGAAACTTGACAACTGCTAAACAACTAAATGTCTCTCTTTCTCTCTCTCAACCCAGGTACCTGTTGGAGCAGGATTTTCCGGGGATGCGGATCGGCCCGGAACCGACCACCGACGGCTTCATCGCGGTGATGTACGGCGAGAACGAGGGTGTAGTCCCTGGCAATGCTCTGGTGGTCGACCCCAAAAAACCTTTCAGGAAGCTCAATGCATTCGGGAACTCCTTCCTCAACAGGTAAACACTCACACACACACCTGCAAATCACCAAACCAGTGAATCTGTTATGAGCTCTGCTCTGTGAAGTCATCGTTGTTAATCTACATAAAATCCTGCTGCTCTGTCTAAATGTGTGTCCTGTCTTTACAATCTTAGATATTTCAACAGATTATGGAAGAACTCATGGACTCGAAATGTGCTGATTTATAATCATAAATAAAGAAATTGGAGACAGGAAACATGTAAACATAGCACCTTTTAATAGCTTATAGGCTCTCTGTAGGACTCAATATGTTGTGATGTTCTGACCTCAGACCAGCATTCACACCCTAAGGCTGATGATACACGGAGCAACTTTTAGAGCAATCGTGCAGGGCAACGTTGTCGTCAGTGGTAATAAGTAAAGTTTACTTCCGTAATCCCCTTCCCCCACCACTCCACCACCGGCCCCGCCCCGCTGCTATCCATTTAAAACACAGTTGGACTTGCCACTGGCAAGATTGCCCAGCAACATTGTTCAAAAAGTTGCCCCGTGTATCATCAGCCTAAGCCTTAAGCTGATGACACACAGAGCAACTTTTAGAGCAATCGTGCAGGGCAACGTTGCCGTCAATGGTAATGAGTAAAGATTACTACCGTAACATTGCTCAAAAAGTTGCCCGGTGTATCATCAGCTTAACTCATCTGTAAATTTTAGCTGCTAGCGCTGTATGTTCCTGCTCTAGCTTCAGCCTTTATACTGCTCTGAACAGAGTCATATGGAGGCATGGCTGTGATAGGATAACAGATCGCCAGCATTCCTGGAACCATCTGACCACCGGCCTCATGAACAATAATAAATAAATAAAGTAGTGTAATGCATCCAAATGAGTCAAAATAATGGCTTGTCTTTAAAAATCTACTCAAATTAAGAGTAAAATGCATGCTGCAATAAAGCTACTTCTAAGTAGAATCTTCTCTACTTACTTATTATTTTATCCCTCTCAGTTTCATCTTGTCTGTCGTCGTGCAGCTTGTGAAAATTGCTGAATTACTCTGTATTATGTTAAGCAACCCAACATCTGAATGTAGCAGGAACTCCGTGAGGAACTCCAGCTGTGTTCGAGCTCTGGTGATGAGAGACGGTGTTTCTCTGCTGGTCGTGTTTTGTTGATACAAAACTCAGCGGAGAGTTTGAGATAAATACGAGGCTGCAGACTGATGTGACATTTAAGACTTCAGAGCTCCACCCAGCCCTGAAAGACCTGGACCCTTAACATTTGGATTTTCACGGCTGGCCAGTCAGAGGACAATGTTTTAAAGAGATTTTAATAATTTATAAAATATGATTGTGAAAAGCCATGGGTTTAATTACAAACAGGATATGTGGAAATTTTTATGGCCACTATCATCCACCTGCTACTGACTCAGTCCATGTCCTCAGGATATCATCTGCTTTTTTAAAGGTTTTGGCCCTCGTGGTAGTTTTTGTCCTCAACAATTCAGTTCTTGAAATCCTTTAAGGTCCTATAAAGGATTTCTTTAGATTAATCACACAAATAATGTTTGTCTTCCTGTGGTGGAAATAGGTGGGGTTTTTTGTTTTTTTTACTGAAGTAAAATTACTAATATCACAATGTAGGAAAAAAACCTACTAAACAACTAAAGCTGGTTTTAAATGCTGATAAAACTAAAGTAACACATTTCTCAAATGTGACGGAGAAGCCTGTGAACACTTTTATTACTGCTCAGGGAAAGAAGTTAGAAGTTGTTTCCTGTTATAAATATTAGAGCTTGACCGATACTTTAACATGATGTTCACTAACAAAGGTATTAAAAGGTAGTTTATAGATTATTAGAGTATTTATGATGGAGGGGTTGAGGGGAGAGGGATGAAGGGGGTTGTTTTAGGGTTTGGTGACTCAGCGTGGGGGGCTCGTCTTGATGAGCGACTTGCTGATCAACCCCCTGTGGTTAAAAATAAATAAATAAAATAAAATAAAAAAGAACAGCTACTTCATGGAATTATTAACTCTAGAATGCATGTCTTTGACGGTGGGAGGAAACTCACGCGAGCACGGGGAGAACATGCAAACTCCACAAGTTTGAACCCGGGAACTCCTTGCTATGAGGACAGTGTCCACCGGGCCACCATGCTGCCTGTGGGTTTGGGGGGGAGGGATAAGACAATTTAGATAAACTAGAGGGAAAGGGGTCGGACGGGCTTATAATTGTTTGAGCAGGTGATTGGATTAGAAAGGCACAGGTGGAGGGATTGAATGAGATGCAGGTGGTTGAATTAGTAAAAGTCCTGTTCCTAAACTTTAGTTACATAAGGATCCATTTCTCCGTTTCTTTTTTAGTTGTCATTTATCGGCTGTTATAAACACTGATATATCTGCAATTGCTGATATCGGCCGATAATATTGACATGCTTATTTATCGGTCGGATTTTAATAAATATCCCAGTATTTGGCTGGTTGGCTGTTTTTTCTTTTATCACTCAGCCAGAAAAATGCTGGTCTCTGCTAAATTTTTACCTTCATCTGAACACTGTTTGTGTCAGATTCTGCATATTGCAGTATTCTGAGATTTGTTACGTAGCGTAAAGCCCTCACTTATTGCTGTACACTTTACTTTAGGGCTGGTTGGGCCCTCTATGACCTTTCATAGACACATTGGTATATTCTGGGTAAACTCTCATCATTCATTTGCACTTTGATTGCACAGAGATCAGACAATAGTTATCGTTTCAGACGGCTTTTATGTGCTCTGCCAGATTTTTAAGCTCTTATAAGTAAAATGATGAATGAATAGGTTTGTTCTTGTGACTATGTGTAAGTATTTTAGTTATTTCAGCGTGTAAATGCATATCTAATATGTTGTGGCAATTATTGTCTGTAACCTCTTTTATGCTGCTGTCGTGGTCAGGTCTGGCTTCTAAAAGAGATCATTTATCTCAGCAGGTCTGTTACAAGTAAAAGAACAAGTATTAGCATCAAAATACACTTATACTACTAAAAATAAAAGTACTCACAATGCAGATGGCTCATTTCAGAATAATATGATATTACTGGATTTTAATTATTTATGCATTAATGCGTTCATCACTTTAATGTTGCTGCTCATTAAGCTGGAGCTAATTTTAAAGACTTTATTTACTGCTCGGTAGCTTTGAATTTCCTCCTGTGCACAAATAAAGTCTTTTCTTAAAGGATTATGTTTTATTAAAGGTTATTAGGTGATTTTCAAATTTATTCTGAAGTTTAAAGACCAAATTATTAATCGATGATCAAGAAAATTATCGGCACATTAATCCATAATGAAAATTGTTTGTAGCAGCTTTTTCCGTCGCACTCCCTTTCTGGACTGATCTCTACACACACTCAGATCCTGGCAGCTCTTCACACTCCTGTCATTGCTTTCCTCAAAACATTCACAACCTGGGAAACAACCCTTGACCTCTGACATGTAAACACACACACACACACACAAAGTGCTGGCTGTCAGATTCCTCAGACCTCACAGTTTGTAACGTGGGTTTAAATTTAGCTAAAAACACTCTCGTCCAAATGTACTTCCTCTGTCCAGAAATACGTCTGAGAGCGGCAGCGAGGAAGTGGAGGATAGTCGGTCCTCGAACTGTGTGTGTCGAACCTGAGGCATTCCTTTAACCAGGAATCTCATCTCGCCGCGGTGTGATAGAGAAACCACAATAAGTTATTGTTTCCAGGGGGAAGTGTGTGTGCGTCACCTCGTGTCGGCGCGGCGTATTGTTTTTTCCCGCCTCTAGCTGCTGTCTGTCAGCTAAATTTAACTCTATTTATTAAGAGGTGACGGGGGTCTCCGACACACCCTGTTTTTTAACAGTCTCTATATATATATATATATTTTTGGATGCAGATCCAGATTTAATTCTTTAAATAAATACTTTTGGGAAATCCTCCTATTCTGTTTCTTTTTAGAGAGTGAGATGTTCAAGTGGATATCAACCTGGCGTCCGTGTGTTCAGTGCAGAACTCGAGTCAGGATGTGGTTAGCCTAGCTTAGCATAAAGACTGTAAGCAAGGGGAAATAGCTAGCCTGGCTCGGAAAGTAAAAAATGCACTGTGTCTGGTTTGTTTAATCTGAACACAAACAGAAATAAAAACACTAATTTGGGGGAGTTACAAGCTGGAAATGTACACACAGGCATGAGAAAGCATTTAAGAATATTTCTGAAAATGAATTAGTCATTTAATGATGAGAGCCGCGGCACAAGCGTTTCACTATGTGACAATAAACTTGAACACAATCCCAGAAATACTGCGGTGTAAACATCCTTTGTGTGTAACTGGTAACGGGGGGGGGCTTATTTAAGCTGTTTTACATACTGAGATGATGAATCCTTCTTCTCATTTGTAAATTCTCCTGATAATCGTTCACACTCCGGTTTATTGCACAACACCGTCTCTCCTCCGACAGACGAGTCAGCTTCGCCTTTTTTTGACAACCCTGATCCTTCCTGACTGAAAACAATAGAGCGAGCTGAGAGACCTGGATAATAATTCACTTCAGAGGGGCTGATCTGTGACAGAGAAATGAAACTAAGCTGGAACATGATGTAATAACCGATGCTGAGTGATCCAATATTCCGACTCTACGTGATAAAGATGATCGCTTTTCTTTTTTTGGCATAAATTAAAATATTAAAAAGCAGATAAAATGAGAAAATAGGTTGGTAGATTTATTTTGTCACAATATAACAGGCTATAGAGTGAAATTGAGTTTGTAACTAAATGTAATTAAAATGCAATTAATTTAGCAAGAAAATCACAAAGCCTTTTTTTAAAGAAACAATTAAGCTTATACTTTCAGTGATTCAAGGATTTCTTAGTAGATGATCTTACTTTACTTTTCTTATGTTGTCTCCTCTGTACACACGACTTCTACTTCCTGCCTATCTGTCCTTTGAGAGGGGCCCTCCTATGCTGCTCTTCCTGAGCTTTCTACCATTTTTAGCTTAGTTTTTCCTGATCTGAGGCGAGGCCCTGAGGACAGAGGGGGCCGTCTGCTGTACAGATTGCAAAGCTCATTAGGGCAAATTTGTGATATATTAAATTGACTTGACAATTGATGTTTTAGTAAAAAATAAATTGAGTGTTCTTTGTTTTTCTTCTGTTTTTACATCATTGTTTCACTTTTCAAGTAAACGGTATTATAGCGGAAGCTAATTATTACCATTATCAGCACATACATTAATACAGAGTAACTGGGTATCATCATGAGAAAATAGTGTAAAGTGTTATCTGGGTTGGTCCTTTTAACTTGCAGAGCAACATGAATCAAACAAGAGGGGTATGACCATTTTAATTGTTGTTAATTGATTTTATGTATTTGTTTATTTATAGTGCTTAAATAAAATCAGTTAAAGAGTTATCAATTTGAATTGTAAAGTGAAACATGGGCCTAAAATGAGAATAAACTGTCCGTCTGAAATCAAACGATGGATACCCGTCTCACTCTCTCCTCTGTGTGTGTCGGATTGTGTGTCTGTGCGTGTTTTTGCAGGTTTATCTGCTCTCAGATGCCCAATCAGGTTCTGCAGAGCATCAGCATCATTGACACTCCTGGTATCCTGTCTGGAGAGAAACAACGAATCAGCAGAGGTATAAACTGTGTGTGTTTGTGTGCTGACTGAGCTATCAGAAACATCCTTTGTGCTGTTGCATAATAGTCCTTGAGATTCTTTCACTTCCTCATATTGTATGAAGTCGGCCTGCTGGGATCCACAAACCTCCACATTCAGTCATCAGTTAGTTACAGTTTAACTGCAGATAGGAAAACTTACAGGCTGCAGAGGTCAAAGTATCCTGACACATTTGTATTGTAGTATGGATTAATGATCTTCGGTTACCTGCTGACCTTTTTATCTGTTGTGGCTTCACCATCAGGACAAACTCGACCGGATGTAGGGTTCTCACAGGTCTCCTTAAAACATTCTTGTGAAATCCCATCCCTCTTTTCTCTCACTTCCTGTTCTGTCTACCAGTCTGTTTCCTCTGATTCGTCACTGCTGATCTTTCACTACAGAGTTCATAAATGCAGATCTGAAACCAGAGAACCTGATTGATAACCGCCACACAGATCTGTAATAATTGTGGAGCCTTAATATCATTACTGTATGTCTAGTATAGTAATGATGTTGAAGTACAGTCTAGGATATGTACCTGGATAAAATGGTGGTGGGGATGGAGCAGTGGATAAGCATGCCTTTGGTGTGAGAGCCCCGGGTTCAGTTCTCACTGCATCCACCATTGGCATGCAACCTCTGATATACATAGCAATTGTAAGTTGCTTTAGATAAAAGCGTCAGTTAAATGACTAATTCTTAATATTATTATGTATTTTAAATGATTATGGTTAATGTACAGTGGAAAAAGACTTTTCCAGCATTTGCTGAAAATTCCCCTTTGTAGGGATTTTGTTTGGTCCAGTGTCTGCACTTTGCACTGAAGAAGTATCAGTGCTGAAAACAGAACCATCTGTTCAGTTTTATTTCTCAGGAAAACACAGCTCAGTAACAGCTGCTGAAGTTGCAAAATGAACAGATCACATGGGGCAATGTTTTAATATTACCTCTAAGAAGTTCAGCAGTTTTGTCCCAGTGTAGTTTCATGTGTAGGATTTCCTGATGATACGGAGTCAAACCATAACTACGACGTGTTAAACCTCGAGCAGACCTTTTAGGCCTCGTAGACAGGCGTGTTGAATAAGTTGAAGCGTGTGATAGCAGTGATGCTGATTTTTGACTGGGGGGTGCAAAGATTCATTGCAGGGTGGATGTGGAAGACCAGTGAAAAGCTATGAGTGACGACTCATAAATTATGTCCACTCATTTCTTGAAACGACACGAAACTAAAATTGCACACAGTACATGGAGCGGTTTTGAAGTTACATGTGAGCAAATATACCAGACGTAGCACTGATTTAAAATTTGTTACAGACAAATACATTTGTTAGTTCACACTGTTTTCTTGCCAACAGAACTTGGAAAAGTGTAGAATCAAATGCAACTTTATTTTCCACAAGGATGGAAATTAGTCTTTGTCCCATTGACTTTAATTTTAGTGAGAAAACTTTCCTTCAGACCGACATCATGGCATCATAGTGGGTTTTTTTTAGCTTGGACATAGTGGCTTTTAGAGGAACTACATCTTATAGTTCTTAAATTAGTCTTCAACCCTTTTGGTGACTGCTGCTTTATTAATCATCTTTGTTAGAAAGCTATCACTCTGTAGCATCATGAGATCAGCATTGTCTGACTCAAAGTCCTGTTTTCGGTGATTCCTACAGTTTGGACTCTTTCCTGAAGGTTTTATAGGGCAGCAGTGAGATGTTGGGTGTGGAGCCAAGCAGTCAAATATCTCAAGCAGCACAGTCCACTGTAGTTTCTCTGGGAAACAGTCCTGTTAGTCCTCATAAAGCCATCATGAAGGGGTTCCTCCTGAGGTCCCATACATAAGGTTTCAATAGAGGAACTCCTACTGTGAAGAGTCCTCAGAGGTGACTGTTACTCCTCAGTTTGCACCGTGTTCGATGTTCTAAAGCGCTGTTGTGTGTTTAGAGATGTGTTTTGTTTTTTTTACTGGTCCTGAAGTTGTGGTCAGAATCCAAACTGAAGACCCCCCGAGGAGGAAGCAGAGAGGAAGATCCATCTGCTGCAGAAAAGAATTTGTTACAAATTTGGCAACAGAAAGTCAGCAGAGAAAGAGATATATGAGCTTGATGACAGCTGCATGTTCAAATACAGATATACTGTGGGGAGGCAGGATGTACTGAGACAAGCTCAACTAAAATGCAGTGCATTTTAATCATTTTTGTGTCTAAGTGTGGTAAATTTATAACATTTGGAAGACTTCTTCTACAGGTCTATAATTTAATCAATTTTAAGTCGGGCCCTAAATATTCCATCAGTTGCAAAAAATATTTTGGGATTTAATCATTTCATTCAACATATACTGCATCTATTGATTTAAGCCAGCCCTTATAAAAAGGGTTGTGTGTGCCACATGCAACACTGTGAAACAGTAAAGATATAATCGAACAACAAAACATCATAAATAAATAAACAATAACTGACATTAAAACGTATACAATTGCACACATTAGACAGCAGAAGGCCAGACAAAGACCAGTTTAAATAAAATAATCTTCAGCTGTGTTTTTTTTAATTTTTTTTTTTAAAGGCGTCAACAGAGAATGTGGAAGAGCGTAGTGCAGTGCGGGAGACACCACTTTAAATGCACAATGTTTTTAGTCGAGTGGAGGGAACAGCCAGTAAGCCCCGATCATGCAAGGCTCTATGTGAAAACGAGAACCTTTAAAGAGTATCCTGAACCTAAACGGGAGCCTGCTCAACAGCCGTGCAGCGATGTTCCTGGACCATTAGAAGACGGTCCAGAGTCGACTTGCTGAGGCAGGTGAAGAGGGAGTTGCAGAAGTGTTACCAGGTTGATTTGAATGCATAAATGATGATCTCTAGTTCAGGTTTTGATAAAAACATCTTTGAGTGTTTCTTAAATGAAAGAAACATGTAGGGGTCTATGATTTGATAGGTTGCTCAAGTACTTTTTCAAATATAACCTTATCTGTAGCTTAAAGGAGACATACAGCAGGATGTCATCAGCGTAACAGTGATAAGAGATACCTTTTTAAATTTGTTAAAAATTTTACAGAAAAAGCATCAGATTCATATGTAAGGACCCAACAACACAATAAGAGAACCAGTCTGGGACGCTCCCAGAGATACCCATGCACTGCCCAAGCCTTTGAATAAGGATGCTGTAGTCTACAGCATCAAAAGATGCACTGAGCTCCAGCAGCACCAGAACGGAGATACCCGCATCATAAAACATCATTATGTCTGAGAAGAGCTGTTTCAGTGAAATGCTTCTGACGGAAACCAGACTGGACTTTAATCTAAAAAGTTGAGCCGACAAGGCAGCAGCGAGCTGTTTGGCAACAACTTTTTCTAACATATGTGCACTACATGTTAGCTGGAGGGATGGATAGGGGTAGTCTTTCTCAGGAGAGGTTGCACAACTGCATGTTTTAAAATGAGCTGGAACAAAACTAGAGTTCAGGGAGTTATTTATGATGGAGACCAGGCATGGACCAACTGACGCAAGAACATTTTTGAATATGGAAAAACATGCAGAGGTGGCAGAGCTTTTTCCAGCCCTCAGTAGCATCTGCAGGTTGCCCAGTTTAAGGTGTGGTTATAGTATAGAAACTATATACTTTATCCTGCTGCATTCTGTCTCTGTTGCTTTGTACTAAGTCAGCCTGGATGACAGCATCAGTAAAGCCTCAGCTGGATGGATGGAGGGATGGATGGAGTGAGGATTAGAGGGAGGGACGAAGGGCCACAGGAAGCGGTGGCAGGGCGTTCCTTCCATCTGGAAGCATTTAGAGCTGCTCAGCTGAGGCTGAATTCCTCCTGAAGACGTATAACAGGCCAACTGTGACTTAACACACACACAAGCACAGAGGCAGGCTGACGCCCGCAGCATCACTGACAGGTTAAACTCCACCATACAGGCGCAATAGACAAGGGTTCAGTGAGATCACAGCCACTGCTCTGTTTTTCATCACATTCATTAACATTCAGCAGTTTGGACGAAGTGAACATGCTTGTTTGGTCAAATTGTTAATGTGTCCTGCAGCTGGTGTTTTTTACCACCTGTTAGAGGTGTTGACATGTTTGTTTTCTCAAACTGCACAAGTGATTTGTACTGTCGAACTACACCAAGTGTGCGTTTTGTAAATCTACATGTATGTTAGCCGTGTGAACCTCGAGTTCATCACAGTTATGAGTTCCCAAGTTTAAGAATAAATCTCCACACTCAGTTTAATTTGTTTTGATAGGAGTTTATAAATCATGATTGAAATCAGAAACAAATGGACAGAAATATTTTCTCAGTTGAATTATTCAGCATTAACTAAGTTGAGTCAATTCGTAGTCCTTTTACAAGGTACAAGACTGATGTTAAGTTCACACTACAAGACACAAAACAGCCAAATGTGCCCAGCTGCCAAGTGCTCGTTGACATTGCGTCCCAGAAAGCTAGCGTAGCCTTAGCTAACTTAATATCTGAGTACCACAGCGAGCCACTGTGTGTTTAAATGTACATACATGTACATGTACGTTACATACCAGGTTCTCCCGTAGTATCTGCCACCTTCTGCCAAGCTGCATTTTTTTTTGATAGTAGGGTTAGAATTAGGCTTAAATAGCACTGGAACTGCATAATGGCAAGAATATGTTTGTTTTTTTTTGTTTATTTTTTGTTTTTTCTTTCATTTTTTTAGATGGAACAGAACAGGAGAGAAAAGGGGACCAGATATGGTGAAACAAAAACATATGACTGGTTGATGCTTCACCGGGTCAATGGAGCACTGGAGAAAGTTGAGGCCAGTGCGAATTACTTGTAGCCTGTTGCTTTGTCACACAATAATTAGGGCTGGACGATACGGTCAAAAATGTTATCACGCAAAAAATTTTCATATCTTTCGATATCAATAAATATCACGATAAGTATCAAATCGTTATTTGAGTTTCAAGGCTGATTTTTTTCCTCAGTGAAAAGTTGGAGAAACCTTATGGTTCGTTGTGGTTTAAACTCTTCTTTATGGTAAGAACATGAAAAACATTTTATTCCAAACAGTGGATCACTTCACAAATCTGAGGGAGAACATTCAAAACTATTATGATTAAATCTTTTTAACAAATATACATGAGTAAAATTAAGTCCTTTTATCCTCAACAAAATTAACATCTTTAATAAAAAATCCAGTCCTAATTCATGTAATTCAAGTGAATCAAATCATTTATTGAATATTTAATGAACATTTGTTATTGCCAAAAAAAGCGATAATTATTATTGTTTTATTGTCCAGCCCCAACAATAATCCGTAAACTCTGTTAGTCAAGCAACAGGAGATAAATGAAACCATGGGCGTACGTCATATTAGAGGTGTTGAGCTAATGCAAAGTGTAGAATTTGTTAGGCCACATGTATGAATGTTGGTGTGGGTGTTTTATGAAAGTACTGTATGTGTCATACTACACATGATGTTGATTCTTGTGTTTTTCACAGACTGTGTAGGAATGTAAAATATATCTAAAAGATATCTGCTGTCTTATATTCAGGCCAATAAGGTATTTTCTTGGCCATGCGGCACCATCAAAAAGGGGTTAAAGGGTACCAGGTACATTTCCAATTAGTAATCAATTACTCTGCTCGTGGAACTCATCCCTGATTTGTACTTCTGGTAGGGATGCATGGAAAACAGTGCTGCATGCACAACAAATACCCATTGCAAAGTTTTTTGCAACTCCTGCAAACTTTTGTGACATTCTTGCTTACCTTTTTAGAAAGATGATGATTTGCACTATATTTCATTTTCTTACTTGGACAGTCTCTAAAACTATTACTGACATGGACACCTGACACAGGAGCAATGCATACTTAAATAAAGGAATGATTGCGGTTACTTTAGGGATGCTCGCCCAGAAAAAACATTGGACTGCAAGATTAAGGAATTACCTCTGAAATTGAGAGAATGCTGAGTTAGAGAAGACAGCAAAAAAGATTCTGGGTAATGTGGATTTGGACATTGTAATCAGAGAAAAAGAATTGATCCAAAGGTGTATTCAATGTGTTACTAATGTGTAGAATGACCTTGAATGGCCATGGGGAATTAGAAAAACAACAATTTTGTCAAACTACAAACACTCAGCGGAGGATATAAGTCATTCCTTCTTGTTACATGTGTTTGCAGTCAGTGAGCTGTATTGAAGTGTTTCAAAAAGGGTTGTTTAATGTGTGTTTATTGGAAACATTACAGTTGCATGTTTGGCTGCAGGATTGTCTGCAGGGTGGAGCTGCTGTTTGCCCGGTTGGCTGTGGTCAGACTGATCTGCTGCTAGGCGATCGTCATCATCAGCATCAGAGGGTGGATTTTGACTGTGTGTCACGGAGCAGAGCTGAAGTCCTTTCAGTTAGCGACGACAGTTAAAGGCTTCAGGAACAATTGTTTTGTTGTCCGTGTGTGTCGTGGTGTTTTAGTATGTTTTGTCAATTCTCCCTCTATAGAATTAAAAGACACATTATGGGCCTTTCCAAATAAGGAGCAAGTGACACTTCTAGTAGGCTAATTCATTTTCAATGAGAGGCGAGCTGGTAGGAAGGGAATCGCAGGATCCTCAATCCTCTTTACTTCTCTAAATTTCTCAGATATTCACTTGACTTCTTGTCATTTCCTTTTAATCTCTGTACTTGAGTGAGTCATTGTTGGATCTGAGCCTTACTTAAAATCTTAAATCTAACTTTCAGCTCGTGCCCCTGGGCTTTCAGCCAGTAATCCCTCCCTTCTTCTCCTGGCTCTGTCCCCCCTGGTCCCACCCGCTCCAGTCCAGTAGAGTGTAGTGCTGGTTTCTGGTTTCACTGGTCTGCTTCATCATCAGTAAATGAACTCACTGACCAACATTACATCACTGCTCTACAGCAAGAATACAAGGGCTTTTGTCACAATGGGCATTTTGAAGAATGTATTAACAATAGGTTTTGTTTACTTTTTTGTAAAAGGAAAAATAATTCAACAAACAAGATGAAGCATGTTAATGACTGGGCTTTATATTTTAGAAAAGGGGGGGAAACATGAGCTACTTGGTAACCCTAACTCCAGTTTGGAGAAGCAGAGAGTTGTCAGCATGGAAGCTAACCAATGTACAGCTGCAGATAGGGACGGCAGAAAAACGTGTATTAGCCGCTTAAAAGAAGGCCTACCATAATGCCGCCGGGGATCAGCTGCAGACCCTGTTTACACCAGTACATTGCTTAGAAAAACCTGAACTGTGCCTTTTTAATCTACTCCGTAAATTTGTGTGCACTACATGTTAGCTGGCAGACAATTTACTTAGTATTTTCAGACTGATTACATTTTTTTTCCTTTAAATTTGGTTGCGAAATTTAGGAATTTCGTAAAAACCCAAATATACTGTGCATGAAAAGGTTCCACGCTTACAGTGCAGTGAACTGTATTCAGTTTTGATCAATCATCCCTAATAATCCAGCTTGAACAGCATTTTTGGTGCTCCAGAAGGCTGAAACTGGCAACAGCGCAAGGCATTAGGGTTGTTAGCCTGTACTGCTGTTTTGTTCGAGTGCTGCAGCTTCTCTAGGAGTATTCTGGTGTTTTTGGAGTATTTTAGGAATTAGGAATTTGCTGCATTATCATAATTGTTTGTGGCCACTTGAGCCGCCAGTTACAGCTTGGTGTAAAATTAGATTAACACTGCTACACCTCACCAGTCTCCATTCATTTATCCTCATGTTTCCTCTAATGAACTGTGCACTCATTTTTTCCAAGACATAAATACAGTAAGTTGCAGAACTAAACAGGAAGTAGTATTGTTAGACTGAAGGTGTTTCCCTTTGAGCAGGATGTGGAAGGTGTAGTAATCAGTCATCCTGTAATATAATATCAGAGGAATTCCTCACTTGAAACCCTGCAGGAGGGCGGTTTCTGAATCCATCTCTTAGGTGTGCTTTCTGTCTGCGTTCAGCTGTAATGAGTCTCATCGGTGCAGGGAACCACCCACCCAATCAGAGAGCATCATGTCTCCTGGGACCAACCTGAGCCTGCAGGTGTTACCTGAAGCTGTAGGGAGTCTTCCTGCTCTCATTGTCTGCTGACACCATCGCATATCATATTTTCATGAAGCGACAAATCCAGGCTGGAAAAACTCCAACGTAGCTGATTCTCCGCAGAAAGACGAACGGGAGTAAAAGCCCCGTCATGTTGATATTAATGAGTTCAACCTTCTAAAGCTGACTTTAGTTAATTTAACTGAAATTATTTGCTTTTGAATGCAAAGCAAAGACATCTGGAGCTTGTGGAATGTACTATGATCTATCAATAATTTTGCCATCCTGATTGTCATGGGTGATTTTGGGCTATATAAATAGAAATTGACTTTGGTTGACTGAAATCAAATTAATGGTGTGGTGATATTGTTAGCTTGAGAGCAAGCTTCAAGAACTACGGCACTTACGAACAAAATTTTACACTTTTTTGTCCGTGGTGGCCGTGTCCACTTTAAGGCCACCGTCACCATTTTACAGATGTCCCATTTTAAACTCTGCAGGAAACCTAACCCTCTTCTGCCCTTACTTAGAGATCAGAGTTTCTACACAGTGACAGGACATGTCATGTTTACGACCAGTCCTCACAGGGGAATACTCTGTAATCACTGTCTGTAATTACATACAAAGGGAGTGGTGGTGGTGACCACTGATGAGCATCTATTTTGACAAATTTAATTTTGCCTGTTTAAATCAGGCTAAAGCACTTTCTCAAGCTAACACTGTTTAAATCAAGCCAACACAGGGGGAACCATCTACAGGAGGAAGTGGGTAGCTGTCCTTTTGTCAGAAACCTGTTACATGATGCACTAAACAAAGGCCCAGTGTACCAACAACTCCAGCCTAAACACACACATACACTCATGTTTACCTCTGTCACTTTTGGGACCACATACACATAACGTACCGAACACACTGCAGCATTAAAGACATTGATAGGAGGATTCATTGACTGGCTCTATGGGACACCAGTGGGAGTTGAGACTTGTTTAGTTTTTAATGAAGGATTGAAGCTCAGTTGTGGATTTAAGAAGGCCTGATTAGAGCTGGCAGGCTGGACTGAAAGGCCTGCATGGTGAAGTGTTTACTGAAGGTGTTTCTGTGTGTGTTCTGTGGATGGGATAATGGTGTATGTACACTCAGATGTGTGTGTGTGTGTGTGTGTGTGTGTGTGTGTTGTGTAAACTCTACATTCGAAAGGTGACCTTTAAATACAAATACAAAACTGCGTCAAAATAAACTACAGCTGAGGCTGCAAATAATCCACCTGGATCCAACATCTCTTTCCAGAAACATTATTCTGGTTACGCAGACTGTCTACAGCTTTATCTAAATGTCTTACTTTAATGCTGTAAGCGCTACAATTAAGTCCGATTCACCTCCATTGTCTTGGGGTGGAGGTAGAAATAAACAGATGCCAAAGATATAGATCAATACAATATCTCTAAACCAGTTTCTTGGCCGGGCGCATTAACATTAACCTCTTGACAGTGAAGAAGAATGACATTATGATACAGTTTGTCATGCAGGTGACCAGCATCTGTAGGAATATGCCACTGGGCTATAACTTTTCATTAATTTATGAAGAATCACTGTACAACACTCTATGTTCTGTGTTCATGTGCAGCCATGTTTGTCGCCATACTTACTTCCGGCCAAAACTGTGGCCGTTTTTAACACCCATTTTTAGTTAACTTATAACCAAAATGCTTTGCTGTGTCATAATATAAACTTGAGGCTAACTGGAAGAATCCCAGTCCTCTGCTCAGTGAGTGACAGGAGTAGAAGTGATCCTGACATAACGCATAACGCAACAGTGAACAATGAACACACCTGTCCAGATGTCGTACAGTACCATATTTGTTTAGATTGTTTCGATAGTCTACTACGTTTTTAACAAGCCTCCTCCACAATCTCCGCACCTGCTGCTGTGAATACAGAAACGTTGAAATTCAAATCTAAAAAACGAGTTCTGTGAGTTTATGTCGGCGACTTTATGAAACTTTCTGCTGATGGAGAAAGTCCACAGAGGAGACACACAAACATGGAGAGAGAAACAGAAAGAGGCGGGACAGACCAGCGTGTTTGCAGAAAAACACCAGAGGTGCAAGGTGAGCAGATTCAAGCAGTGAGTCAACACTAGAATAATGTAGGTGGTGATGGCGCAGTGGCTAAGACACATGCCTTTGGTGTGAGAGAGCCTGGTTCGAATCCACTGTAGCCCCTTTTCCACCAAAGCATTTGGAGAGCCGGTTCGGAGCCAGTGCCTACTCGCGAACCAGTTCTTTGTGTTTCGACAGCCAAAGAACCGGTTCGCGGCCAGGAAAACTGGTTCCAAAGCGGCACCAACTCTTTGCTGGACTGGAACCCTTCTTTTACCACGTCATGCCGACGCAGGGGGGCGGGGTTATTGTAACCAACATCACAGTGACGTAATGACGTCGTTCGCTGGGCTCTCCAGTCAGTGGAAAGAGAAA
>JAPMOB010249453.1:0-12986 GCA_029875015.1 Lepomis gibbosus
TCATAAAGGACAGAAACTGTGTGACAGACAAACGCCACCATCCGGTCTTAGAAAGAGCATAAAATGTTTATTACATTTCTTTCCAGACAGAATACATGTTTCTATGTCGACACCAAAACAAAACAGTGAATCTGTGTACAAAAACAGATTGTCGTCGTGGATCTGGACTCCACCTGGTCTGTGTGAGGCTCTCGGTCATAACAGCACTCCACGAGTCCACATGAGACAGGAAGTGTTTTCACCACTTGTTCGTCGAGTTGACGTAAAAAGTGTTTTTTATTTTAGTTTTAACGGCATTTTGTACAAAACTGGTATATTTATATGATCTGTGATGTGATGAACATTCAGCAACAGTTCCTTCTAGGAGTATTTTTGGGTTTCAGGAGGACAAGAAGAAGCTTTTCTGGACAGTTTAACTCTCTGCATGTCGGTTTCCTTCAGGACATTACTCTCTTTTTCTTTTAACACGTTCAGAGATCAATAACTGCTGGACTGATCAACAGAACAGACGCCGCACATGCAAACAGAGATGTTAGAAGAAAAATAAAAGCTACTTTAAGGACGATGGAAACAAAACCATCTGTGAAAAGGGAAGTTAGCAGTGATGGAAGAAGAACTCAGATCTTTTACTGAACTGAAATTACTCATACTAGTATTTAAAAATATCCACTACAAGTAAAAGTCACGCATTCAAAGTAAAAGTACAAAAGAACTGACAGCAAATTATATTTAAAGTATCAAAGTACTAAATATGCTGAATGGCTCCTTTCATGCTGTTAAATATATCTTATAGGATTAGAATCATTTATGTTTTCATGTGTGAGCAGTTTTTCTGTTGTAGTTTGTAAAAGTGAAACTGACTTTAACTGTTTTGGGTCTTTTAACCTGTAAAAACCTCCATCTTTTAAAAGGCCCGTCTGTCTGTTGTTGAGTCCTGAAACCTTATTTGGCAGCACAGTGAGAACATTTCAACCTGTTTTCAATTAATTCAATATGTTTAATGTCCTTTAAAAATAAGGTGTCTCTCTTGAAACAAGAGAATTAAACAGATTGTTGCTGCACGAGTTTAAAAAAAAGTTGTTTTACTAAATTCCTGCAACAAGTCAATTTACACTGAGAACAGACTGAAACATTCCCACCACTCTAAGAGAAGAGATTCACATATTTAAACTTGTTTCCAGGATAAAATGACTCTCACTGAAAAATGCATCGATGAACAAACTCGTCATGTTTGAATTACAAATAATCTGCAATAGGGGAGTAAAAAGAACAATATGTTAAGTTTGGTGGAGTAGAAGTATAAAGTAGTAGAAAATGTATAAATACCCAATAACTGAACTAAAACTGAGTAAATGTACTTAACTTTCCACCACTGGTAGTTTCCATTACTGCTGTAAATCAGACAGTGTAACTAAAATAAGACAGCAGGGGGCGTCATAATTCTTTAACACATTTTCTACTTTGTGAAAGAGGCTGTGTCTCAACTTTACTGTTAAAATAGAAGTTACATAAAAATAATCAACAAAACATGTTCTAGTTTCTCTGGGGGAAGATTTACTGCTTTTCTGTTTTGTTTAACAGTGAAATGAAAATCTTTAAGTGTTTGGTTTGCAATTAAAAGTCAGCGCTCAGCTTCAGTCTCTAACGTTAACGACCACAAACCAGCCCGGAAATCTTTTATATGTTTTCTGTTTCTCGTCTCAGTCCTGATGAGTCTTTACATGAACAAAGTGTTTCCTGCTCATATTCTGGTCCATCTTCTAATAAACCTGTGGGTTATTTTAAAAAGGCTCTAATATTTTATTTGTATCATCTGGCTGAGGAAAACGTGGCTTCAATCAGGGTTTTGTCTGTAAATATTGTCTCGACAAAACACTCACTGAACATTGAAGTTAAAAAAACTCAGGTCCAGTTCGGCAGCTTCATAAATCCAAAGGGATCAGAGCTGAAGACGAATCTCTGGAGCTGTTTGTGAAGACTTTGGGAAAGAATGAAGTGAGTTGGAGCGATTCAAGGGGTAATTGAAGAGCTTCACAAAGTTTAGGCAGTTACCTGAAACTTGTGTATGTTTTTTTGATTATTCAAAAACACATTGTTTTATTAAACTACAATGGCCCGTTAATAATTTTCGCATTAAAAAAATAACAGGGTTTGTGATTCTGGAGAAACAGCACAGATAGTAACGCAGCTAAGGTAAACTGATGAAGGTGTAGAGACCACGGATCATTGGTTTCTCTTCAGCTCTGACAGCAACACGTTCAGCTGGAGCCTGACCTCCAGTTTCACTACAGATAGTCATAATCAAGGACAAAAACTATGAACTGAATACTTTAATTATCTTGGGTAGATTTTTTTATCCCCAAATTAGAGCTGCAACAAAAACATATACATACATTTATCTATATGTCATTATTTGTTTGGCCTGTTTTAATTTATCTGGTTTTAATTATTTTGTCTTCTTCTGTATAACTTGTCCAGAACTTTGGTCAACTGGTTGTTTTTAAATGTGCTTTATAAATAAACTTGACATCTATTTTGATAATCGATTAATCGTTTGTCACTTTTTTAAGCAAAACTGTGAAATTCACTGGCTTCATCTTCTTAAATGTGAGGAACAGCTGCTGTTCTTTGTTATTTATGATAGTAAATGAAGAGTCTTTGGGTTTTAGACTGTTGGTTGGACAAAAGAAGCCATTTCAAGTATTATTTTTAATATCGACTAATCTGCCGATTATTGTCATGTCACTATTCATTTAGTCTATAAAATGTCAAGAAAAATTTCCAGATGTCTTCAAATGGCTTCTTTTGTCCAACCAACAGTCCACAAATACTCTACATTTACCATCAGAAGTGAGAAACAGCAGCAGCAGTTCTTCACATTTAAGATGAAGCCAGCAAATGTTTCACACTTTTGTTTAAAAGTTAGCAATTCATCAGTTATCAAAATAGTTGTAGATTAAATTAATAATTGATTTCGACCAACTAATCGATTTATCGCCTAATCGTTGCAGCTCAATTTAAAGACATCTGGAAAATTGTGATTCACTTTTTTTTAATTTTAAAGACTAAATGATTAACAGTGAAAATAATCTGCAGATTAGTCAATAATGTAAATATTTGTTAGTTGCAACCCTAAGCCTGTAAATGTATTAAAACACAGCCTGTCTTCAAAAAAGTATTTGCATTGTTCTGCAAATCCGTTTATGAAGAATAAAAAAGCGAGAAAGACAAATTTAACTGATGCATTAAAATTTCCTGAAGCCCCCTTAAACCAGCGTTTAGTTTAGTGTTATCTTTTATCTAGTTTGCCCTGTTTCTTACAAGCATGGATGAAGGTGTGACCTTTAATTTAGCCAAATAATGTCGTAAAATTTAAGAACACTGAATGTCTGCGGGCAAATCATTAATAGTTGCTGACGCACTAATCTTGGCTGGGTTGTGTCTTCGTACAAACACTGGACTGTTTTTCAGAGCTCACACAGGACGTGGAGATTAAGGCTGGAAAATAAAACAATAATCATCGCAATATCATTTTTTTCAAAAACAATATGACAAATGTTAAATGAAAAAAAGTGTTTGATTGTATTCACTTGAATCATCCACAAATTAGGACTTATATTTTTATTAAGATTTTTTTTTTGCTGAGGAAAAAGGACTGAAAAAAGCTTTTACGTAATTTTACTCATGCAAAGATTTTATCATAATTGTTTTGAATGTTCTGCCTCAGATTTGTGAAGTGATCCACTGTTTGGCCTCAAGTGTTTGTCATTTCTGACCATTAAGAAGAATTTAAACCACAATTAACCATCAGGTTTCTTCAACTTTAACTCAGGAGCAAAAAAACTGGAAGGGAATTTGATATCTTATCGTGATAATTATCGATATCGAAAGATTTGAAACTTTTTATCATGATGACATTTTGGCCGTATCGTCCAGTCATAGTGGAGATAATCACTGATTTTGATGAAAAGGTGTGTTTTGGATAAGAATCTCTGACCCGACCTTTAAGAGACAGAAGCAGGACTGAGATGATGAAGACGTTACTGAAGCTGAAGAGATGGCAGATGACAAAAAGAACCAGACCCACGGATGGATAAGAGATGGATGGATCGGTGTATTAAAATTGAGTAAAAGTCAGTACACAGTATAAAATCCAAACCAGTAATATGATCCGACCTCACGTCAGCTGAACAAACAGGTTACTGAAAGGGAAGAATACATATTTCTTTAAACAGACAAAATATGACTTTTTATCTCTCTGTCTTTTCTTGCATGCAACTACAGACCCAAACACGCACTCGCCTTTCAGGAAGAAAGAAGAAGCTGGAATGGTTCAATTCATAAAAACACTAGCTAGGAAAAATATACAGTGACAGGGAACACCTTTAGATCTGCGGGCTGCGAGACAGACTGTGTTCAGCTTACAGTACAATCACTCTGTAGAAAAGCTCCCAGCCCTGCAGACACTGGATACAAACACACGACAACTTGGTAAAGTCAGATAAAAGACAAATAAAGTAAACGAGCATTTAAAAAAAACGACCCCCCTTCTCTGATTTAGTGTTGTGTTACAGCTTAAGAGTAGAAAAGCAACAGAGCGGCCCGTTTGTGCAGCAGGCGCTTACATCTGTTTCCTTTAAGTGTTTCTCATTTCAACAATTTAAACGCCGGAGTCGTCTGTAAACGTAACGACCGAGCGACCGTCAGAGAGGGAGGCGTAAAGTAATGAGGGAGAGACGTAGTGTTTCGTTTAGAAGAGACCGAATAAAAACAACGAAATGCTTCTTTTTAAAAACAACATGGAAGTATTTGTAGTTTCCTCTCAGCTGTTCAGTGTAATAATCAATTAGTGTCATTAACGATCACGATAACCATGTGCTCCTCGTCCATATTACCCACAGTCCTTTTGGCGGCCTGCAGGTACTGTTGTGAGAACACTCCGGGGGGGAAGGCGTACAGCATCGCCCCGGGTCCCCCTTCTTTAACGGCGGGCAGGCTCACGACTCCGGCCGCTTCTTTGTTCCGCAGGTAGGTCACCAGGTGGCGCAGCAAGCGCACCTGCAGCCCCGGCTCGGGGCCGGGCGCCTGGCGGTCGACGGGGCCCTGGAGAGCCAGGAGGATGGCGAACCCGTCGGGGCGTCCGAGTTTAATGCGGCGCGACACCTCGTCGAGCCGGGTCTGGTCCATGCGGAGCCTCTGGACGATCTTCAGCTGGCTGGGCTGGTTCTGGTTCTGCAGCTTCAGGCTCTCCTTCATCATGGCGTTGAAGAAGGCGGCGCCGCCCTCCAGCAGGTACAGGTCTGTGGGGAAGCTGCTGTTCTTCAGAGCGAAGAAGCCGTGCCACATTTTGGAGAGCGAGGTCTGGGCGAACTCCGACAGCGTGCCGGGGGAGGAGGAGGTGTGCGTGTCCGTGTGGATGGCGGGAGAGCTGGCGGCGGCGATGACCTCGCTGTTTCGGTGGTGGTGGTTGTTCAGATGCTCGCTGGCGGACCGCTTGCTGTGGTGGCGGCCCGGTGGTGGATCTTCTTCGTTGGTGGCGGAGTGGCGCCCCCCCACGCCGCTGTCAGGGGAGTGGTCTCTCGGCTCTGTGGTGGAGTCAGGAGCTCGAACCCGGGCTCTGTCTGGGCTCGCGTCAGGAGAGATGGCGCCCACCTGACCTCGAACCCTCGAACGCCCCCGCTCCTTCTCCCTCTCCCTCTCCTCCGCCGGCCTGTCGATGGACGGACTCCTGCTCCTCCTCCTGTTCCTCCTCTCCTCCCGCTCCTTCAGCCAGCGCTCCCTGCTCCGGCTGCGACTCCTTGCTCCTCTCCTCCCAAATGCCTCCACTGCCGCTACCCTCCTGTCCAGGCTCCGGGTGGGGCTGGTGGCGTAGTCTCTCTCCAGCAGGGCCCGCTCCCGCTCCCTCTGGGAGAGGAGGCTGTGGGAGGGGGGCGAGGAGCGGTCCCTGACCCCCCTCAGCTCTCGCTCCAGGCTGCGATGGCGGCTGTAGGCGTCCCCGAGGAGGTCGTAGTGTGAGGGGGCGGCGACGGGGGGCTGGTAACCGGGGGGAAACGCCCGAGAGGGGCTCTCCTCCACTTTAGCAAAGTCCACCCTCAGACGCCGCTCTGGGCCGCCTAGAGGGAACCCCCTCATCTGGGTGCAGGCGGCTTGAGCGGCGTCCAGACTTTCATACTGGATGTAAGCAAAACTGTCCCCCTTTATATAGTCGATGTTCCTGATGCTCCCAAAGCGGTCGAACTCCCGAGCGAGGGCAGCGAGCGAGTTCCCGGGCCCCAGGCCGCCCACCCAGAGCCGTGTGGTCGGATTAGCTTTGCCATAGCCGATCTTTATCGGGTTGCCACCGATGAGCCGTCCCTGCATGGCCACTTTGGCCCGATGGGCCATGTCCAGGTTCTGAAACTTCACAAAAGCATACGCGCCCCCCTGTCCACGAGCCGGGCGTTTAATCACAACATCCTCAATGATGCCGTACTTGTCAAACCCCCTCCTGAGTTCTGCTTCTGTCACCTGACCGTCTAAATTTCCAATAAAAAGGTTGCTGGTCGCTCTCTGATCGTCCTCAGGTTTTAAATCCTCCACCACGGGCATGGGGGCGAAGCCATAAGGCCGGCCCCTTTCATCCAGCATGCCGTAATAGTCCAGAATCCTCTCTCTCTCCCTGCTGAGACCCAGAGTCTCCAGGGCGTAGTGTCTGGCTCTGAGGTCCCTGATGTTACTCACCCCGGCGGGCCCCGGGGGGGACAGGGAGCGCTGTCTGTAGGGGTACGGGGCGTGCAGAGGCAAATAACCCGCGTCAGGCGGCGTGACGCTCCGCCTCCTCACGTACATGGGCTCAATCTTAAGCTGCCGATCTCCTAAAACCAACCTGGAGGATTTGGCGTGCCGGGCCTCTTTGGCGTCCTCCGGGTGCCGAAAGTTCACGTAGGCGATCCGGCCCAGCTCCGGCGTGTGCGACAGCTTCACGCTGACGTCCCCGAACTTTTTGAACTCGTGAAACAGCGCGTCCTCCACGTCCTCGTCCGAGACCTGCGAGCCCAGGTTGCTGATGAGAAGCGTTTTGTACTCCAGCGTGCCCGGCCTGGCTGCGGCGGCGGCGGCTCCGGGCAGCTCCGCCGCCGTGGTGCGCAGAGGCGGGCGGCCGAGGAGGCTGAGCTCGTGTCGGTGGTGGAGCTCCAGAGCGGCCGCCCGCTCCTCCCGGAGCCGCGGCTTCTCCCGCTCCCTGCTGCGGCTCCGGCGGTGGTATCCCCGGCTCTCCGCCAGCAGCAGAGCCAGCGGGGGCGGCGGCGGCGGCAGCTCCTCCCTCCGCGCGCTCTCCCGCTCCCTCTCCCGGATCCGTTTGGCGACGGCCCTGGACGGACTGGTCTCCCTCCCGGCCTGCCGCTTCATTTTCAAAGGAGGATGGAGCTCAAACTTTTCGGTGCCTGCAACGGGAATCCGGCCCGGAGAGCGACTTCCAGGAGGTTTAGCCGAAACAGCGAGGCAGGCGACAGCTTCGGCCGAGACTCGCTACCTCTCCCCGCGCTGAATTTTTGCATAAATATCGAAATAAAAGCCTAAACTCGTTTAAAAACATGTCAGCATCAGAGGATCTGCTCCTACGCCGCCATCTTGGACAATAGGAATGTGCGCTTTCCCTGTGGAGGGCGGAGACCGCGATGACGCACGTCGGCTGCCGTTGCGACGCGTTACGTTTGATTTTGAACACCAATCAACGTCAGGACGTACACAGAAATAATTATTGGCTTATTTTATTTTATTACTTTATTTATGTGAAAACGTTTGTGCTTTTATGTGGAACATGATTTTTAAATTCTATAAATAAATATAAAAAATTATAAATTTTATTCAGGTCCTTTAGTTACTGTAAAGCAACACAGTGCCTTCATTTAAATATACTATAATAAAAGTCTTTCATTTAGTACAATTAAAGATCTTTTATCTCAATATGAAGTCAGTGTTATAATAACGGATGGAATGATATTGGATTATTATTTTTAATTTTAAGCATTAAATTTATGTGTAAATTAGCATTTTATTTCATGGTCAAACTTAAATATATTTTACACGCTGTTGGGTAATTTGTTCTAAACAAAGAACTTAGTCAGATAAATATATTTAAAAAATGATATTTCTGTCTGGAATAGAGTGGAATAATAGAAGTACCTCAGAGTTGTATATCCAGCATCACCGAGGACCACAGCCTGTTTCCCTCCTGCCATCTGGGAAGAGCTAAAGAAATATCTGTACCAGGAACTCCTTCATACTCCAGGCTGTGAGGATTAGAAACATTATTGCCCCCCCTCCATAGCACCAGACATTACAGATTAAAAAAACATTCACTTTGTACAATTTACAGAATCTTCTGCTATTCCCCTCCAAATATTCAGGTAATCTGGTCACATTGGGCTGTAGTGAGTGTACTGTGTTGTATACAGCTACAAACGAGTAACAGTATTTCAATAAACATTACAATAAAGTTATTTTTTTACAGTTTAGAGGCACATTTTCTGGAAAAGTATGTCAAAGTGTGAACAGCTTTATCTACACAACACTTGTTATATTTATCAAGACTTTGACAATGTTTTTCCTCAGCTGTCACAACTGGATTATATAACAAATACCCAATTTATGGTGCAAGAAATAAGATTTTACTTCCAACATTTAGTTCGTCCCTCTCATTTTTTAACATTCAGTTTAATTTTACACTCAAATGTTGCTCTTAAAAGAAATGTTTCCTGAGACTGTTTTCATCAAGTCTAGATGAACAGTCTTTTTTTTAATAAACAGGTGTACAGACCTTTGATGCTGTTACTTTAAATGTTGGATGAAAGTCCAAGTTAAAAGAAAAAATGTTAAAATATTCAGATCCAGAAAATGATAGTTTAAACACCTGAATCTCCTTTCAGGTAAGGTCAAAGTCTGAAAGTTAATTTCAGCTTAACACTCGTCACACACACACCTGTGATGTTTGAAAGGAAATTAGAACCATCTTCCACTCCAGATGGACATTTTTCATATTTTAATGAAAAAGTAAAATAGTACAGTCGTAACAAACGCCTGGGCCGTACATGAAATAATAACATATGTTCAGTTTTCATTTCAAGTCTGTTCAAGCATCACAAACCGTTAATCATGATTCTGTTTTAAGTTCACATCGTTTGCTTACATCAAACAATAAAATATCTATCCCTTCTGAAAAACACAAAAACCCGGGGGAGGGGAGAGGAGTCACTGCAACATGTAGAAGAAAATATATATGGCTTTTCCCCTTCATGTTCAGGAACCTCACATGTTCTTGCACAGCTGCAGGTGAGAGCAGGATCAAACAGTTCCTTTATCTCTTTCTTTTAAATTTCAACACTCCCATCGCCCGTCTGACTGGATTATTCTGAAACGTGATGCCGGCGCTGTTTGGAAGTGGAAGGCGGGCAGCGGGTTGAGCTGCAGCGTGTTTTCACGAGTTACAATGTTCACAAGACGAACGGCAGCACTAAGGAAACCACCTGGGATGGAGTCAGTCGGACCGAAAAAGCAAAAGCAGGAAAACAATGACCAGGTATCAGAAATGAGATAAATCTTTAATAAATATTTCTCACTTTGAAAAAAAAGAAGAAAGGAGGAGGATCGATGTCAAAGATCAGAGAAACGTCCTTCAGCTCACGTCACCCACTCCACGACCCACGAGGACTCAGGCGTTGAGGTTTTTTCTGGCATAAGAAGCTAATTATTTCTAAGTTTTACATTTTTCATCACAATTTAGTTTAACTCCTTGTGGATTAATGATCAGAAAGGAGAAGAAAAACAAGTTGTTTTATTGAATGTTTTTTAATAAGAGCACAATCTGTGTGACCGACTGTGGGCTGGAATATGGGCGACTCTGTAAACTGACATAAAATCAATAAATTGGAGGTTAAAGGGGGAAAAAATAAAAAAAATAAGAGTGTTGGGAGATCGGTCTCTGCAGGTCATGGGCTTTTTTTTACGTTACCTCGGGCCTTAAAGGATTATAAGCTTCATGTTTCATCTTAATACAACACTCACTTCCCTGTGCGTAAATCAAAACCGCTTCCAGCTGCTGTCGTTGTTCCTCCTGTTCACACCAGCCATCAAAGAGATCCACTTCAGAGCTCA
The DNA here is from genome assembly GCA_029875015.1 of Lepomis gibbosus. Lineage (NCBI taxonomy): Eukaryota > Metazoa > Chordata > Actinopteri > Centrarchiformes > Centrarchidae > Lepomis > Lepomis gibbosus. Next base: position 10,132 of record JAPMOB010249453.1, read on the forward strand.
ATAACCATGTAAGTGATCGGCTAATAAACAGTGCTTTTCTGCGCAGCTTAAGTTTCTGAGTTTGACCAATCGAGTGGAGAATACGTAAGAAAAAGAGAGTCTAACTTTGTAACATAACTACTTGATTTGTCTTGAATAGCTTTAGCACAGAATTTCTCCTCGATCTCTCACCTGGATCACGTTAGTAAAAGACCTCACGTCTCGTATGGACAGGAGGAACTGCAGCGCCTGATAATTACTGTGATGCACACGTGAGGCAGGTCGGTGCTGCGTGAAGCCTCGTGTTTGGGGCTCCGATCACAGACGTAGAAAAACATCCTCCTCGACAGGATGTTGGAAGGTAAAGATGTGGGAACACTACAGGAAATTAAACACATTCTTCAAAACATGACGGCTTTCCAAAAAGCATCTGGGCAGTAAGAGGCTGGAGGAGTGGCAGCGTTTACGGTGGCTGATTCAGCTGCTCCGTCACATTTCCGTTAAAATGCATCGATGGAATATTTGGTTATACTGGACATTTTTGGAGATTACAGCCAATATGTTGTGAAATGTATGTAAGTACATAAGCAGAAGTCCTGCTCCCGAGGCTCAAAGGTCCCCTTCAGTCAGCTCCTGTGCTGTGAAACTCAAACTCTCTCTCCTTACACTTGATTTAAAAGTATAGCGAAGGACTTCAGCATTTATGTGTTTACACTAAATATCTATACTTCTGAATCAGTGCAGGACTACCAGATAAAAAAACAAAAGACTGAGACAAATACGTCAGAAAAAACTCCTCCTCTCCTGGTCCTCCTCCTCCTCCTCCCTGGATAGCAGTCTGGTCCAAGTCAAGTCCAAAGTTGCTTGTTTTGCTCCTCATTACAGATCTGTCCGTGCTTTGGCGGCTGCGGGGGCGTATTTGGGCATGAGCTCTGTGATTTTGCGGATGAAGTCGGACTTTTCGGCGCAGCCTTTGCAGGACTCGCCCCACTCCTCCAGGATCTTCTTCAGGTCCTTCACTTTAAGCTTCTTCAGGTCCACTGAGGTCAGGTCCAGCTGTTTGTCTGCATGAGAGGAGAAACAAAACGATGACTTGGCTGATCCTTAAAAAGGTTCCTCGTACGTGTTTTGTTTCTAACGTGCACAAGCTGCAAATGTTTTGAGGAAAGACCTTAGTGCATTTGCTAATTTGCATCATCTTCTGTCAGCGCTTCGGCAGAGCAGTTAAAAAAACTCCCAGGGGATGAAGATAAAAGTCAGCGAGGCGAGAGATTTAATTTTATATTTATGGATTTTAGCAGCCAAATGTGATATTTTTCCTGCCAGCTCAGTTTGTATAAACTCATGTTTGTTATTAACATCCTTAAATGAATTTAGAGAAATACGACAGCAGTGTTTCAGCCTTATAATTCATTTATCATTCAACATTTCAGTGTCGCCTCCACAAACACTCTCTTCATCATCATTCCTCCATCTGACTCTCAGGTGGAGTCACACGTCGCCGTTTGGCTGGCTGAGATCTCAGAGTGGATGTAAAAGCAGCTAAAGCTGAACCAGGACAGGAAAGGGTTGGCTCAGCGCGCCCGTCTCTTTACCCGCATCCTTACCGTATTTCAGTTCACAGATCTGACTGTCCTTCTTCTTCAGTTTCTCGCAGATCTTCTCCACAGGCGCGTGGTAGCTGAGAGGCTTGGACACCTCGTTGATCATCTTGGTGGCTGCGTCACTTGTTGCTCCGATGTAGTAACACTAGATGTGAGAAATGGAGGAGAAAGAAATCTTATTTGACTGTTTTCATTCAGTCTTTCAGTCTCCAGTCACCGTAACCAAAAGAATATGGAGGCTTTGCCACCACACCAGAAATGTAGTAGTCGATACAGATGCCAGTAAAATTGCACGATTTGATACCAATTTGGTAAAAAGCTAAATTAAACTAGTAAAGCCCCTGTACTTCAACATGCACTCTTTAAATAAAAACATTTCAACTTTAAAGAAAAACTACTAACAGCTGTGAGATGATGCCTAAATTAGCTCTCCAACATCCTCAAACTGGGAGAAGTCCAGGCTTTGACACAGAGCTGCTGAAGTTAAAGAGTTAACTCTTTATGCTTTTTGACAAGTTGACACTGAGCCGTCGCTGCAGCTGCACTTGATCTTCCACATGTTTGATCCCCTTTGGTACCTTGCAAAACGAGCACGGACACGTTTTCAGATTTTTTTGGTACCGAAGAATCAGTTCTTGTAACATCCGTAGTTCTTTCACGGCTGTAGTTCTGTTCATGATTCAATTAACTGCAGAGAGAAATATCTGGCTCTTCGGCTGACAGATGTTATCAGAGCCTTTTACCTGCTGCAGCCGAAAAGATGCTGAGAGAGACAAAAGCTGTACGTTAAAACAATGAGCTGGAAGCAAATAAATCTGGAGAGACTGCAGCTTGGAGTGATGGTTACCTGGGTGTTCAGTGCCACCACACCACATTTCCACCTGGTGTTAAAATGCGTTTTAAAGCCGGACACAGATAAGGTGAAACTTATGTGGATTCCAGCCCCTTTAAGATCTATTTGCATAAGAGACACAGGACAGACTGTACGCAGAGCGCAGCAGTCGGCGCAACCGGCTAACGGTTAACTAGGTCATTCACCCACAGCAGCTCCGGTCGGCTTCAAGAGATGAAAACACTGTCTGATGTTTCACACCTTTCACTGCATGGTTACATTCTGTCTCAGCGTGGAGCGGCTGCAGAAATAAAGTGCAGTTCCTCTTGGTAAAAAGAGTTGGTCCATGACTCAACAATCATATAATCTGATGTGTGGATAAAAGAAAAGAGTACAGCTTCTTCCCGTCTGCAGCTAGCCTCATTAAAAAGGCCCGGGTG
>JAPMOB010249456.1:0-28045 GCA_029875015.1 Lepomis gibbosus
TTGCCTAAAGGAAGCATATATAAAGTGAAGAGGATTGGTCCGAGCACAGATCCTTGTGGAACTCCATGACTAACTTTGGAATGCAGAATCAGTAGGCAAGTGACAAGATTTTAGTATCGGAAGTGTTTCAGTTTCTAACCAATTTTTCAGTTATTAACCAATCACGTTTGAGCGGGCTTTGGTTGTATGCAAGTATGTGTGGAGAAAAAGAGGGGCGATACGCATTAACCAAAATGCAATGTTGGAACCCATCGGTTATCGTTAGGTGACAATTTAGCTTTTTATCAATCTTGGAACCCCATAGATAATAGCCAAAGAGTTCCAGGATTGCTAATGATAATGTAACAACGTTTAATCATATCTAGTCTAACCCTGAACATACAATATAGCTGAAGCAACACTGATGTATGTATTCAAGGTAGGGCTGTGCGATATGGCAAAAAGTTCAAATCCCGATATAGGTAATTTCATATACCAATAAAGAAAAATATCCCAATATAGAACATTTTTTGGTAGATTTAATAATATATCATAAATTACTGTTAGTGAATTTCCAACATTAACTCATGAGATTTCTCTTCATCATAAAGGTGGGGTCACTTATGTGATTCTGGAGAAATCCATTAACTTGGCAAATACCATCATATAGACCAACAACAACAACACAGCAAGAAATGTGACTAACGTCAGCTAGCGAGAGGAGACTCCCAGAGCAGCACTGCAGCTTCAGACAGCGACATTCACTTCTCTCTTGCTGCTATAACTAACTATCACAACTAACTATCACAACAAGCATGTCTTGGTGAACTAGAAACTTAATTTCTGTGTGCAAGCCATTAAAAGTTACCTGGCTGACGCACACATCATGGGTGGAACTGCTGGAATAATGTTGCGTGGCTCAACAGACTTCTCTCTTTATCACACATTATCATGTGAGTGTGTTGTGTGTTGTTGTACGATTCTGGGCAAATGTGTATCCTTCCTTCCATATGTATGGATATATATCATATGTACATGTGTATTTTTTATCTGTAAATGTGTAAAGGTGTGTTAGGTTCCATTATATATCATGGTGTAGTGTATCGCCTGATGTAACAAAGGTAATGTCCCTAGAAAACCTTGAGTACAATTCTGTGGAAATATGCTAATGACTTTAGACTGCAAGTGGGATTTTTTCAATGAGGCGTAAAGCATTTTACTTTAAATGATAAACATGCACGCAAACACACGTACACACAGGTACACACAGATACAGGGTATTTTTGTATTTTTGCCACAGGCAGCGCTGTCTGTCCACTAACTTTAGTCACGGTGCACTTGAAAGTAACACTTAGTGCCTCAAACCATAGGCCTAGATTAACAGTGTGAAGTGAGGGAACCTGTGTGTGCGCGTGTGTGTGTGTGTATATTTGTTTGTCTGCTTAACACACATTCAATTTTCTCTAGCTTAGGTAACGCAGCTGCTCCCTTCTTACAAAAACGGCCATTATTTTACCTAAGCGCTTGCACTCCAATTAACACAATTTTTATCATAAAAGTAATTGAACCAGCCGCTTCTAAATTGAAAGTTTATAAAAGACTGCCCTTGTTAGAGAGTGTGTAAATATGAGCATGACATTGTGTTCGTTTATGAAAGGTTGTGGTGTTATGAAATGTTCTGTGTTATTTCTGAGTTATTGTGTGTATATACAAGATAGTATGTGAGTGTTTATTTGTGCTGGTGTTTTATTAGTGGTGTGTGCAAAACAACCATAAAATATGCACAGATTTAGAATTACAGCTGTCTTGACTTGGGAGAGTCTCATCCCTTTAACATTACAAGCTGGAGTTGACTGGGGCACCAGCGAGCCTCCCCTCTCCCCTATCAGCTGAATAAAAAATGTCTGTGGAGGAGCTAACGCTGGCACAATGCCCAGACTTAATATTCTTGGATATCACTGTGTTGTTTATGTGAGAGCTCAAAGTGAAAATATTTATACCTCCTTGCCACCTCATAAGAAAGAGAAAGAGGGCAGTCCATTCACCTTTTTATATTTTTACTCTTTATTTAGACAGTATTCTAAAAGGAGAGAGAATATGTGAGAAGCTGTAGCAGGGTGTGATTTAAGAAACACATGGCTTGAATGATCATCCAGATATATCTAAAGATGGTCAGTCACATTTCACCACATTGAATCCTTGTATTTACAGTCCAAACAGTCGTGAGTGCTTAGACAGCAAAGGATATGCCAGAAATGATTTGCATGTCAAGGTTTTTACCGTCAGCTTTAAAGTTGTAATCCTCAAGATGTCAGGCCTAACAGCAAATGCGGTTTAATAATGCAGATCACAGAATCTTGGGGACAGCAAAACAAACTATTGTCGTTTTAATAAAGAAGTCAGACAGTAATTGGCCTTTTTCCATAGTGCTCTGAGCAACCGTGATCTGATTTTATGCTGCACTTGGTACGATTGAAGCAGGGCACAGTTAAAGGAGAAAGACCGGTGAAAGTACTGCACCAGTAAACCATAGGCTCATCACCATTTTAATACCCCATTCGGCAATAGATAGTCACTTAACAGACATAATAATAAATAATTTAAATGAAAATCTTCAAGATCATTACTTTAATGAGTGTGAGTAATGCAGGATCTCTGGCCCTTTGGCAACCCGAGGAGAAATTTGAAATTTGATGTATTCGCCAGCGATGCATTTTAATATCAGATTTAGGTGTAATCCAGCTTAATCATATCTGCTGTTGTCACAATCAGGACACAAGATTCATGTTAGAGCCAGGTGGAAAGAGGGGATTTATGGTGAAAGAAGCAGGCAGTCCTCCCTCATCATTTTTATTGCTAAAAGTTATTCCTGTTTTTTAAACAAAGAAATACAGCAAATAGAAGGTTGGTAGAGATGGGGAAAATTAACTTTTGAGCTCCGAGTTGTACGTATGAGGCATGGGCATTAACTGAGTTACCTGCTTTTCAGGATTCAGACCGTGCTTGGATTTGTTAGGATATTCCAGACTGTCTGTGTTAAAAGTGCAGCAGAGTATGTAAATGTGAGGTTTTCCTGGATGATTACTGTTGCATGCTGAAGCCTAGTTGGAAAAACCTTCAGAGTTTCAGTTCACTGAAATGAAATAAACACATTTAGTTTCATTTGTATTGTTTTTTAGAACATTTTTACTTCATTTTTGACCACTTCTAAGTTAGGGGATCTTTTCACCTAAAATCTTTAAGTAATAAATTATATATAAAATAATTTAAACTCTAAAAAGCCCAGTACAAACGGTGCTTTTGTTTTTTTCAGTGGCTCTTGTGGTACTACAGTGGCTCTGATTGTGCGCTGATGTGGCAGGAACCATTTATAATCACATTTAGTGTTCAAAATTACGGACGCGATTGTATAACACTCTCACGTCTGCTTTTCTCTCTACGAGCAGCCAGTGGAGACGCAAAGACAGAGCTCTCTGTGTAGCAGAGGAAATGGAAAAGGGGGAAAAGGAAGCTGATGGTCCACAAGCTCTGAAGCAGAGTTAGAAATCGCTACTCTTCCATGAAACCAGCCTTTGACTTTTGCCCCCTTCAAGACTTCTCAAGTCATAAATGTGACATGGTGCATTCATGTGTCTTTGTTTGGAAGTAATATCAAAAAAGCACACTGACAAAAATCTGTTGTTTAGTAGGAAACAGTAAACTAGTATGTGGAAACAGTAACAAAAGTGGCACCTTCACCTTTCACCTGAAATAGTAATTTTTCACAGCAGACATTTTTGCATTAACATTCACAAACTCTTGTGTTCTAGTCAAGTGTCCCAGTAAGCCATGTCCATGTGACAGTAAGCAGGCATGCAGAATAACAGGACCCTGAAACAAAATAAATGGAACTCATTACTTTTATTATTTACAACTGTAATTTTCCTTCAGAATGACTGTCTATAATAACATGGTTGATTGAATCAACGAACGATTTAGATCAAAGTGGGATTTAATGCATTTTATCAAATCTGAATTCGGTATAAAAAAGTACTTACCAAACCTTGATCCCTTTGAGACTTTTCTGTGGCAGCTTTTGTGACTGGTTATTGAGGATGAAAGACAGAGATGTTTTAAAATCATGGCACTATAGCTTTTGCAAGATTCACGTTGAGTGGCTTTTCACTGCCCTTGAGCATCCTCTACCCGACCTGTGTCGTTAACAGGAATGTACCACAAGTCTCACTTTATTGTAACTCAATAAAAAGTGCATATCCACGTTGTTTGTCATTTTAGATAACAGTGCCATTCCATTAAACTGGAAATGGAATAACTGTAGAGCCTGGTGTTAATGTTTAGGGTACATGGCGTAAAAGAGGTTTCAGACAATTTGAAAAAGTGGAAAGTAGCAGTGCGTCAAAAAAAGAAGTAAGTGACAATTTATAAACCCTTTTTAAATGACAATTTCTTAGATAAAACAGCTAAGTTATGTAAACTCTTAAATAGCTAATTATTTGCACAGAATAATTACAATAGAATGTGTGATTCTTTTGGGTTGTTGACCTGGCTTTATACTTATATCATAAACATACTAACATCATCAACTGGCATGCTGAATGAAAATAACTTTCACTGCTTGAATGAAACAATTTGTCACTTATACAAATAACAAATATAACAAGAATCACACCAATGTTGCTATTACATTAACTCAAAATTGGACATTTGCAGTTCACAGTTTAATTTAACTTAACTTGCAGCTCAATTGATAATGATGATAAATTAGAAATGGGGACTATGAATGCATGAACAGCATGTTTGTGTCTGGGAGTTCCTGTTGACAGTTTCAAATAGTCCCTCTGTAACAAAAACACAGTCAGTGTCTTTGACTATTTAGTGGGGAAAGCCAAGCTTTTATAGAAGATCCTGGGGTCTTAATTGAGGGCTGGCAACGCCAGAATGGTTCCGGATCGATGACATTTCACTCCCAGTGGGCTTTCTAGATATGACTGGCCTGTCTGTAAGGACCCGGCCGCAAGGGAGCCTACTCAAGAGGACAGGAGAGGACTGACAGGAAGGGCACACAAACACAGATGTACCTGTTCTCTGGCTAATGCACATGTGCACACAGGCGCACATTTGCCTGCTGGTATATAAACCAAGTGCACACATGAAGATATACTTGTGCTTAGGGTCATTCAAATGCACAAACTTGCTTTCTCTGCTTCTGTCTTTCTTTTCTGTTCTGCTTCTCTCTCTCTTGAACACAAATACACTCAGCCGGAGGTGAGTAGCATGGCTTGGAGATTAGGCTGCTATCAGACCTTCATCGGGTACAGCTGCACTCTCAACGTCATGGCGCCCTTTTCCTCTTATCAGCTCCATCAACTCTCCTTCATACTGCTCTTCTCTCAGTCCTTTTCTTGTCCTTTATTATAGTTGACCGTCTATTGGCTTACTGGAGTTGGGACCAATATATTAGTTTCTTGATGTTTGAATGGCGTGGTCAGCTTTTTATTCAAAAAGGATTTGTCAAACACTAAAAAAGTAATTCAGAGCCCAACAGGAACTGAACCAATTATATTTACACATTCAGATGGGGTTCACCCCCATTTTGCCGTGCATTTAAGTGCTTGACCGTATTATTAAAAAAGCAGGGTGCAAACAAGTAAAACATCCTGGGGCTTCATGCATCTTGAGGCATACATTTCAGCATGGTTTTCTCATTTTACATTCTCATTGTTTACATTCTCACTGTTTATCCCAGACTGTGATACTGTGATAGGGAATATTACCCCTGTCACCTGCCCATCCAGAAAATGTTAAAGATGAAAGCAATGCCACATTTGTGTATTATAAGGCTGTTGTTGTTACAAACATTACACACACTAGTACGGTACAAGGGAATCTCATTCAATAAATATGTTTTTTATTCTTGATATTTGTAAAATGCCACATTGTATTTAAGTACCTTTCTGTTTTTGATGAGGGATTGTTGGATTGTTTTTCGTGGTTCAGTGCAAACCAATGCCATTACATGTGTTTTATTTTACATTAAAATAAAGTTAAGAATAGGACATGCAGTTTTTTTACATTTTAGACTGCTTTTTTACATTTTAGACTGCTTATGGTTATACATATATATATATTTATACATGTGTGTAGATATGTACAGGGGAATATGTACAGATATGTTATATAATCATGAGCAAGTGTAAATTTGGAGGTGTGCATGCAATCCAAGAATAGTTTCCTTTTTTCCCCCTTTCTTGTACCTGACCTAATACATGCAGTATGTTTCCTCCCTGAGCATGAATTTAAAAAAACAAAAACAACAACAAAAAACACTGTTTTGCCCCTTAGAGAAAAGCTGAGAAATTAAATGAGCGTTCACAGGAGGATGTAGGTTGTAGGTACAATTTAAAGCTTTTCTCAAAGAGATGAGATTTCAATTTACTGTTTAAGATTAGGAGTGACTACACAGTGCTGTGGATTGGGAAGGTCATTCTATCAACAGAGAACCTGTTGGGAAAAGAAAGATTAACATCTTTACTTTTATTTATTGCAACAGTAAATAAAAAGGGAAAACATATAGAGACAGAAAATGACTAAAAAAGAAGTCCAAATACAAAGTCTGGCCAGATGATATCTAGTGAATGAAAGCCTAATAGTGTGTTTGCCAGCATATAGAACCCTTTTGTGAACATGGAAATATTGAGTACACCAGTTTTATATTATTGGAAGTCATCATGCCCATATGCATTACAAAGGATTTTCATGTTTATTTTGCAAATCTTAAAAGAGCCTTTCTATGATTTTCATTGACATTATATAAAAGAGAGCATCATGCTTAGCAACAGGGTCAGCTTAACATCATAGCTTAGTTAAAAGTTCCCTTCCTCTCTCAGAGATACTCTAAAAATCAAAATTACTCTTGGGCTGCGACATCTCGCTAGACATTTTTACTATACTTATTACTGAGTTTACTCTGTTTATGAACTGGAAATACTTTAACTATAGAAAGTAGCACAGCACAAATGAAAATGTGGCAGGGCTCTTTGATGTAACATCAAGCAGGCAACGTGTCATAACACAGTCTGTAGTTATACCTCTGCAGATATTACAGTCAGAGAGCTGCTTCACCATTAACACTCTCCAAACTGTGCTAAGTAGCAAGAAATGTGTGCCTGTCCAAATTGTATGCTCAATGTTCAGCATCCCCCAAGTAATTTCTCTGCATGCGTATACACACGCTTACACGCAGAGTCACTTTCACACTTTGACGATACCAGCTCCTGGGAATTGCTTTCTTACCTGTGTCTTATCATACATTAGACCTGATGTAACGGTGTGTTAAGCTTTGATGGAGCTCGGGAAGAAGTATTAGCTTTGATATAATGTGCTGGAGCAACAAAAGCATAGCGCTGCCAGTATTGTAGTAAGAAACCACTGAGCCTGCTGGAAGAGATGATTAATACACTCTTTGATGTCTTACCACTAAAATGGCTTGTAGAAATAATCCGTTCACAATGGCTCTGATGTGTGTGTGTGTGTTTTATGTGTGTGTCCATTCCAGTGGAGTTTACAAGACTGGACCTAGCCTCTTTGCAGTCTGTCCGTCAATTCGTCCAGAGTTTCAAGGAGCGGGACCTGTCGCTAAACATCCTGATCAATAATGGTGAGGGATGGAGGTGTCATGTTTTTGCCATGTGTGGTCTGTTTACTGTACATGCAGAGTGTAGTATTCATTGTGAAAAGAAATCCTCTCTACAGCTGTTTAATTTAGAGACTGTAACCTGACTGTATTGAAAAGGATTTAGGGTCAGCTCACTGAAACGTCATTTACATATAGTACTGGGAGATCAACACAGTGTTTTGCATGTGCTCTATCATTCAAAACATAGTTGAACTCACCACCGGGGACAGAGTGACGTCGGCAGTGGCTGAAGCGGTGACACAGATAAAAGAAAGGTTGAAATTTGGCTCGCGGTCCATTTAAAGTTATCTGTATCTGTGCCTTTTCTTCAACTTTTCAGCTTTCATAAAGCTGACATGCTTGTCAGTGTCATTTCTCGTCAACTGATCAATCACAGCCTGGATGTGGGGGCATTAAAAAAAGTTTGAAGTACTACAGCAAACGTTATAATGTTGAACAATGTGATTGTGTTGACAAGTTAGTGCTTAGCTGTAACAAATTAAAGCCATTTTATAATGATTATATTAAAAAAAAACAATCCACAGAAATGAAACAGCTGTAAACTAGTGTTAAAATAGTATATTATAATTATAATGAATATAGTAATTAAAATATTAAAGTTATACTAACAAAATACTATTAACTGAACATTATACTCTTTATTTAATGTTGTGATATTATACGAATACATTCAAGTAGACTAGTTTCTCCTCCAGATTGTGGACAGTGTCTCTGCAGGAGACAGATGTATATTTAACCAGAGCCAGGATGCCAGTGTGCCAATATTTGCTCCTTCTAGTAGAGCAACCTGCTCCCCTTGTTCTGTTTTTGAATTTGAATTTTGAATTGAATTGAATTTTTTTGAATTTGAAATTTTTATTTTGAACATGCTAGAGAAAGTATATAACAAAAAAAATAAAATAAATAAAACGATGTTTAAAAACATAGGAGAAAAAAAAACAAAAAACAGATGAGCAGCAAACAAAGTACCCTTCTTTCCTGTGTTAACGTACTTCTATCACATATGCGAAAAAGGAGTAGGAAGAAGTAAAACTTATGTACTCCTACATCTTTAATTCTTATTTTCCTTCAATTTGTTATATTATTCAAACTTCAAACACTGAAATGTATTTTTCTGTGCTTTAAATGCTTGTGCACGTGTGTTTGTGTGTGTGTGCATGTATCAAGCGGGTGTCATGCTGGTTCCTGAGGGCCGTACTGAGGATGGATTTGAACAGCACTTTGGCGTGAACTACCTAGGCCACTTCCTGTTGACCTGGCTGCTCCTGGACACACTGAAGGATTCCGGGAAATTTGGTTGCTTTTCCCGCGTGGTCAATGTCTCCTCCTCTGCACACAGCATCGGCGAGATAAGACTAAATGACCTAAACAGCTGGTAGCCCCCCCACACATACACACACAATAACACACAATAACATGAACTGAACAGCAGCAGCAACAGTTTCGACTTGCAGATATGTTTTTATTTTATTTTATACATTACTGGTTTTAAATTTTACATCAACTGTAAATAAAAATAAAATAATAAAAAGGAACGTCATTATCCTCAAATGTATATCGAATACTCAGTCTTTACACATATGATATCAATATAATATTATAGGGAGTCAGTGGATCAACGATTAATCATTTTCATGACACCGAGGTAAAATTTAAATTACTTTGCGTGTTGAAAATTTGAGCTTTAATTTACCGAACAGGCACACACACACCCACAAACAAAATATACTGAAAAGACAAACTGCAGTATAGCCGTCACTGACTGCCAGGTGTCAAAATTGCAGATACTTTCCTTCCCTGTAGATGATGCACGTCAGTGTGTGTACATCTGCAGTTCTGAACTGTAGTTGCTGTTACTTTAATAGGTGGCAGAAGTTGGACTGGACACACTGAGTCTGAGAAATCACAGATTTGTCTTGTTAAGTTTCCACTTCAGCAGAACAAGTTCTTCTTACATATTTTTCAAACTATTACCTAATGCGGCAAATGTTGATTGGAATGAACTGAACAAAACTGAGAAAAACTGTTTACCTGCCGTATATCCTTGTTATATTTAAACAGAGGCACATTTAATTATCATGGTCTGACTGTTTTTTTCTTTCTGTCTCTTTTCAGTGAGTGTTATTCAGCCCATGCTGCTTACTGTCAGAGTAAGAAGGCGCAGCTGGTATTTAGTTCCTACCTCCACCAGGAGCTTCAGCGTGGAGGTTTCCTACTGAGTTCATGTGCTGTGGATCCTGGCATGGTGGACACTGCTCTTTATCGCCACCTCTGGACTCCCATCTGCAGAGCACAGAGTGCCATTGCTCGCCTGCTTTTCAAGGTAAAACACTGTCCTGACTTTCATCTGCTTTATTTACACAGAGCCCATGTTAGATTTATGTCATCCTGCAAGACGGCAGAGCAGATTAATAATTATCCTTGAAAAATAAACCGAACTAACTACACAGAGTATATACATTTTTCCAGGACGCTTTAATCTTGGTGACTTTTCCTCGATCCGCCAAAGTGTGCTCTAGTCTGCTTTTGCCCATGTTAGGTTTCTCTTAGCTAACTTGACTGCAATGTACATGTCTAAAATGTAAAATGTTTTTTCTTCTTCTATGTATTTAAGTGTTTGAGAATGTTTTCTCAAGGTCTTTGAAAGATTTGCAAAGTGTTTTTTTGTTGAAAGGAAACAACAGATCTGCTGCTCCCTCCAAATCGTGAGCAGTAATGAAGAACAGCAACAGTAACTGTATAGTTTGCTAACTTGAAACAATAAACTGGAGCACAGACATTGTTCAGTATTTTATTATAAAAGATACAGTCTATCCACATTACTGAAAATGGAAGTGCTACTAAAAATCAAGGCAGGCTGTTCACTGAGTGCTGTATTTTAAAACATTTCTTGCATACCTAAAGCCCTGGCCGCAGGCTGCTGTTAATGTCCCTGGGATTTAATGGAAGGAGACATGTGGGCGTGTTTGAGCCCAAAACCACAATTGTCACAGGCATTTGCCCACGAGCATGACCTAAAGGGTGGTTCTGCCCAACATACCCACACACATTAATCACACAAACTCATGCATGTCATCATTAACGCATCCACAAACACACAAACAATGATTCTGTTCTTTTGAAAAAACTTTTTTTAAAATCTCAAACCATCATATTTAGGTGCCTGCAAAGCCAAAGGCTAAAACATAAAAGAGAAAGAAAAAGATGTACTTTATTCATCGCAAAACAAACAACCTAAGAACAATCAAGGAGATAGATAAGAAATAATAAACTAAATAAACTAAAAACTAGAAACTTATGTATTCTATATTGTTTGTGCAAATCTACAATATACTACAGTAATTACTGATATTTTAAAGATATTTTGGGGGGCATATTGCTCCTTTATTGGACAGAGTAGGCAGACTTGAAATGGGGGAGACATGCAACAAAAGTTGCCCGCAGAAATCAAACATTGCAGTATGGGATGCCCTGTAACCATTGAGCTACCAAGGGACTCTATATGTTGATGTTTTGTGAAACTAATGTATATTTACACACAGACACAGACACACACACACACACACACGACCTGTCAATCAGGCTACAGGCCAGAGTGACTCCCATGGCTTTAAATTTAACCTGTGCGCCGTTAAAAAAGCTTATTAAGAGTTCGGTGTTCACTTTCTCTAGTAAGTACATGTAGTTTTAAGTCTGTTGTTTGCTAGACAAAATTGTCAGCCCTGTTAAAATGACATTTAAGGTGAATTACAGATGCACATAGCTAAGGAAGCTAGCTAGCTCCACAGGCTTCAAAACGGCAGAACACAAACCAAAAGGTGACTTCACGATGACTACTCTTATAGACAGTCTATGAGTAAAATGCAATCTGTTGTGCTCCTAAGGTTGTTCTAAAAGGCTAGCATGAAAAGTAAGAATTACAAAAAGGAAAAAAAGATAAAAATTCATGAGCAGAGTAATTTAAAAGACATACTTGGATGAGTGAATGTGAGGTTTTGTGTTAAAGAAAATCTAAATGCGTTGTGTTCACATGCAGCATTTTTTTATCTGAACAGACACTGATAGTTTTAGACAGAAAATAAAGTATTCACGGCACCCAGAACTGTGATGCTCTTTAAAAGGTTAATAAAACCAGCAGCATCTTTTGGCAGCATGATGCAAAGAAGAAGAAAGTAGTCATTGTAATTTGTGAATTCCAAGTAAAGTCAGAGAGCAGCAGAGACATTTGTGAGCTGAGATAAGTGGTTGTTTTATTATTATATTTATCATTAAAGACAAAAACAATACTTGAGACAAACACAGAACAATACACAGTCAAGGAAGGGGTGTGAAGGTGGAGAACCATTAGCCCAATACTGCTGCAAATGGGACGGGTTTGCGATGTCCCCAGCCTGGCACCCTCACAAAAGGTCAGAACAAATCATCACCATGCTCATCTACAACAACCCAGATATCATCGAGGTACATGCGTTAGCATGGACATCATGCTTTCAGGATCTGAATTTCATATTGTTTCAAACAGCAACCAATGCACCAAAACAAACCAACAATGGAAAGTCAAAAAAAACACTGAAAGAAAGTCTGTCTAACTTAATAAATTATATTGCCATCAGAAAGCAATTAACTGTAAATGATGTTCTTTAGTTAGGTCACGTGAATGAAGAATTAAGGGGTTACTGATTTTACTATTACATTTAGGAAGGTACCACAGAGAGCCGAGCAAAATGTATTTGTTATTTTCTTCAATGAGCTTTTGCTCTAAACAATCCCACTTACCTGCTTTGTATAGTTGTATAGATTGCCAGCCATGGAGGCTGAACTGACGCCTCTTTTGACATTATGTAAAAATAAGTCTCCTTTATGTTACTAAAGGTAAGGTGGCCAGCAATGAAACCCACATGAATCCTGCATAACTGTACTTATATTCTGACTCGTGTAGTATTGAACAATATTTTTACTATGTCAAATTATGAATGGCAGAAACCGGTGACTTATTCTTCGTGCACTCATTTTGCCTTCTTCATCATCGAACTCTCTGTTGTGCAAATGATGTTTCTTCATGCGAAATAGCTTGCAAGTCCCGCCTAGTGAGCAGTACTAATTTTTGTGTGTTTCCTTACATATATCTCCCTATTCCTGGCTGTAGCGTGGCTGATAATCCAGTCTGTAACTTCAAAAGCCTCCCACACCATCTGAATAGATGAAACAGAATACAACACAACAGTGATCACTCATCCCATAACAAAGTATTATTTAACTTCCAGTGTTTTGTGTTAACAAATCAGGGAGAATGTTACAGCGATGGCGGCATGTTTAGACATTAGTATATTGTGTAAATCAGAACAAATTACATTCTCCCTTAAGGTATCTGACGAACTGTAGTTATCGCTACACTATGAAGTGTGTTAAAACCTAACATTTTCCCCTGTGACCCTGTATGGATAAGCGGTTATAGATAATGGATGGATGGATTATATTATTATATTATATACATAATTTGAACAGGTTTATATAGTGTTTTATATAGTGTTGACTTTGTGACATCATTCTTTCTCGTGTTAATATGGGTTAATACATCTGGCGGGGTGACAAAACATGTAAGGCATAATAATGCCTCTGGGCAAAAAAACAAGAAAAAAAAGGGATGTCATCCCTCCTCTGTTCATGACCCAACAGAGACTAGGTGAAGGAAACCATGACCAGAACTATAACCTAAACTGGTTTATCAAGATTAGTAGCCTTTTAGCGCAAACTGACAAAACAGTCAATTAGACAATTACAAGGCGAAGGTCCGGCGGTTACTTTTGCAACTGGGAAGTTATAAGTAATCAAACGTAATAAGCAATGAAATGGGTGGCCTGTTGTTATGGAAACAAGATGTTTTTTTCTTCTCACAGAAAGCGTTCGAGGAAGCGTGTGAATAGACCTTTAAACTACCGACAGCAACATGAATAATGAAGCACAAGTTGTGTTTGCCCGTATCATCGCCTGTGCTGAAAAATGTAGCACTGCAAGCAAATAATAATTCATTCAGAGAAACAATTAAAATTCATGTTTGGATATATTGTGAAGTGCTACAACACACATAGGCACACACACACACACACGCACACACACAGTATGCAAGTGTGCTGTTGATGCTCGCAGGATGTGATGATCCCCTCTCTGCTCTGAAACCTGCTCCTGGTCTCACAGCTGACACTGAGATCATTGTTAAAATGCATCAACACTAACACTCACGCCCATGTACACTTATGCATGCAGACACACACACATACACACACACACACACACACACACACACACACACACACACACACACAGGCACACACCCTGAGCCTTCTTTTCTCTGACGCTAACATACAATGACATCAGCCCTCCTCTGGCATTCACACACACACACACACACACGTGCACACGCACACACACACACACACACACACACACTCAGACACGTTGCTTGTTTGTTGCAGTGATAACTTGTTGTTGAACTTGTCATCCTGCAGTCGCTCCAATTCCTTTTGATGTTTGTGTATCTTTTGTATGCAATGATTTTTTTATATGTACATATGTGTTTATGTATCTGTGCGTTTTCCTCAGACTCCTGCAGAGGGTGCTGCCACTGTGCTGTACGCTGCTCTGTCACCCGCCCTGGAGGGGGAGTGCGGAGGAGGCTACTGGGCCAATGGGCGCAGGGAGATGACAACACCACCAACCTTTGACCCCCAGCTGCAGCTGAACCTATGGAAAACCAGCCTCCAGTTGCTGGGCCAGCAGTAGCATGGGACTAAAGGACGACCAACTGGGCTAAACCTCAAAGAAAACATCACATAAGGACCCTCAACTCGGGGCAAACCAGCCACCTTCTCCTTCCCTCCTTTTCTCAGAATTTTCTCTCCGCCCATACCTCACTTCGAGGCGTTCGTAGCGATTTATGTTGACAATCTCACAGTCCTCCGCTGGACTGTAATTGGTTATTTTTGGAGTGAAGACTTCCCTTTTTGTTCTATACCCGCCAAAGACGGGCTACAGGGGATGGAAAATGTTTTTTTGTTTGTTTTTCACTATGAGTAATCTAACATTTACACACACATACAAACACACTCAAGGGTAATATCGATTATATGATTTTGCTGTCGTATAAACTGCGCAGTAACTGATATTGGCATTTAGTTATAAACAGATATCAGTTTTCATCCATCTCTGATCACATAATGTTTATTCCCTGATCGTAGCTAACATCGGATGTGGACAGAGATATCATTCCATGTTCAAAAACCTGCAATGACACCTGCCTCACTTTGCCTTAATGTCATTAGTTTGGATGTCAGTAAAGATGTTCATTGTCCCTCAGTGAAGTAAATGCTGTTTCCGAGGCTCTTCCATACTAAATATCAAAATTTAGGCAAACATTAAAATGCTTTTTGTGCGTAGAAGTACTTCATTTCAACAGATGAATTTTGCCATAGTATACTGGCTTCAAAATCACGTGTCGATCAAGCCCTAGCATACACAGACACACACACACACCCACACACACATTCATGCACTATGACAATGATCAAATCCGAACCCGCCTTGCAATGGCGGGGGAATGTGATGTCATCACTTTACTTAGACACATCACAATGATTTATCAGATTGTCTTGCCATCCTGCTCATTTGCCTGGAAGCACTTTGTTTTTTCGGGACATTCAAGTGCTTTTACTGGTTAGTACTGAATCCTCGTGTTAACTGCTGGTAGGCGTGTAATATGCTGCGTTTTTAAAGATGAAGAGAAAGATGCTGGGAAAACAATATCAACTCCTCTTCCCTCTCCCTCTCCACTGCTCAGCGATCAAACAAAAGACGTTCCTTCTGACTGATCAGGGGATTTGGGAGGAAATTTAAAAAAAGAGAAAATCCATTTAAAATTAGGCCTAAATTTGGAATAATTCCCCCTTTAGACCAGAGAGTGATTAGGTTTTCAATTTTTTTGCTGTTGTCATTTTCTGAAGCCACGATTTCCGACGTTTTTGTTTGCTTTTGTCTGCTAAGAAACAAAAAGGAAAAGATGGGGAACCAACCACCACTTTGCTATGTCCCCATTTTCCTTTGTGATCTGTGTTAATCGGTTTTGCTGTGTCTGTGATAACGTTTGTGTGTGTGTTTTATACCCGTGAGTTAAGAATTAACTCATGCTATAGAGCCAATTCATGTTAATGGATAGCACAACAATGGCCAATCCTGGAGGAACAGCAACGGGAAGAAGAGTGAGAGGTATTCAAGCTCTGATTGGTTCCTCATTGCTGCTGCTGCTGCTGCTTCCTCATTTGGCGCAGCTCCCAGTGCATTGTGGGATTGAGATTTCCCAGTGGTGAGAATCAAACTCCATCTGCTGAGCTGACATACACACTCACTCAGAAACATTGGAAGCAGTACATCCAGTCACAGGCTTATCTAAACAAGCACACAGCAAACAAACACGTCTGGTAATCATGCCGGAAAATACATACACATACATACTCTCTGCGCCATAATGCCATCTCCACTGTGATAAACCATTTTAGCTGTGAAGAGGAAAAGTTTTTATCTCAAATTAACAAGTTTAGGCTAAAATCTATCTCCACATACCATCCCTTGGCTGTATGTGTATATTGTTGCTTTTAATACTGCCACTGAGCATCCACCGTTCGTTATTATCTGACGTATGTGAAGCAATAGTATAACTGTGCTAGCTAATTCAGCCAGTAGCACAGAGTCAGACATAGAATAGGGGAAGAGCGTGTGAGGTGGATAAATGAAAAAAATACCAGCTTCAAGTTACCCATATATCAGGAATTCAAAATGTCTCTGGCTGCATGTATAAAAAGACACTGTCAATGTGCATTATTTTAAATTGTTCAATTTAAAGTTGTATTTTCAGAAAAACCCACCTTATTTTTCAAGCAGTATAAAGATGTGTCCCAATTCAGAGGCTGGATCCTCTGAAGGATGCGGCCCACAAAAGGCTGATCCTGCTTCTCCCCCTTAAATGAGACAACGGTCTAGACTCAGAGATAAAAAACTAATGGTGTATCTGGTGTCAGCTGAACTTTATTAAAGGATGTTGCCAACATAATTTACAGTATGAGCTGTGATCTTTAACACACATTGAACACCTGGTGCATAGTGGAGCAGGTTAAGGGTAAATATATTCATATTTATTTGTAATGCCCTTTGATTAACATGTCCATGTTGCAAATAGTGGAGTTCATGTCTGGCTTCTTTTATTTAAACCCTTTTGTTGGTCTAGTCCATGAGATGTGATAGATCACCTTAACATAAGTACCGTGGTAAATATGACATGATCACATGACTTTATGAGATGACGAAGATTGCCTGAATGATCCGTTGAACCGTCGATCAGCACACAGTGGGGTTGTTGAATGTTGAGGTCCAGATGTGTCCTCCAAAATTTTGGGGTATAAAAAGCAGCGTTTCTTTTGTGGAGGAGCCTTTGAAATGTGTTGAATGCAGACACTGGATCTCCATCTTTAGACAAATGCTGCGTTCATGTCATACGGGATGGATGGTAGAGATGGAGAACATTCCCCGTGTTTACGACTTGTGCGAGAGTTCACATCACCTAACAACTCCAGACGGCTGGTTGTTACAAATGTTGTTAAATGACAATATAACACCACATCAATTACCTTTAGGTTCAATTAACTTTGTATGACTTCGGCTGACGTGTTTGTGTGGTTTTCAGGCTCTTCTGCATTATTTAGTGGCAAGTCAAACATATCGAAGCGTAGAGAAAAAAAGAGTTTCCATGATTTACTACATTATTTGGCTGTCAATGTAAACAACTTTTACACATTGTAACCTGATAATTCCGGGCAAACGCATCACACCTTAACTTGGTCCTGATTGGCTCCCTTTATAGAAATACTAAAATCTGTTCAACCAGGCCAATTTTCAGTCATTGAACTGGAAAAACTTCCACCAGCAGGTTTACCTCATTTAAATTAGCTGATTCCAGTGAACCATTCAGGGTTTGGTGTTGAGGACTTTGATTCGATTACACAAATTCAATTCAGCTTTTAGCATTATTTTGAGAAAAAAAATCACAATCCAGAACATCTCTTCAGTTTGATGTCTTTTTTTCCAGTTGTTTCGGTAGTGTAAGAATTGACTCTAAATGCCAGCAATATTCCTCAGCTTTGGAGGATCTTCTACTCAGCATTGTCATACAGCTTGAAAACAAACTCTTTATTGCCTGAGTGCTTCCTTGTTTGACCACGTGGTTCCCTGAGGCTACTGTAAGGTATTGACTAAATAACAGAATAACAAACAACCAAACCTAGTCCCATTTGAACAAATGCACTCGCTTCCCTTCACACAAATAAAAACTCCAGCTTACTCCTAAAAAGTGTTCATTTAAAAAAGTATGAGGCTACAGTGTGGGCTGCATCCTGTCGAAAGAGCCATTGTGTTCTTCACAGTCCAGCTGCTACAGTAGATGTATTAAAACCTGAGAGGCAGAGCGTCACAGACATACCTGACCTATGTGAGCACAAGGTTTTCCAAAGACGAGGCGAGGAGGACAGTGAGGGTCTCTCTTGGTGTTCTCAGTGTGTCAGAAGATGGCTGCTAAATTATCAGTGATTACCTTATATTTAGCGTACTCCTGAAGCATTCGACAAAGACAGGACAACACAGTGAACTTTCTGAACTTGAATTGCAAATGTAGAAAAAGAGCAAAAAAACAAACCCCAACAAAAACAGCTAAAGTAACTGTATGTGATATTGTCTATGTGTGATTTACTTGTATATGATTAAGGCGTTATCACCGCTGGACAATGAACCAGTGGAGCTGTATGTAGACAATATTCTAATAGCCATTTTTCTGTTTGACCTGGGATAACATTTATATTAAATGTTCCAGTCCTGCAAATCCTAAATGTGTATATGTATAGGAAGAGCGATAATATAAAGATGTGTACACGGGGCTAAGCAGATGAACTGAGTCCTTACTCTGGTACTAGTTAAGCGAAAACACATTTATTGCATATCTCCCTATACAATTTCCTCTTTTGGTGTGAGTGCGACCTTTCACTCAAGTCCTCTTGGGCTGCAAATAGATGATGCTCCCACCTCAAATCCAGTGTAAACATTCAGTCCATCTGGACCCCTGAGGAGTTATGACATGTGCAAAATGTTTTATTTTTATCATTATTTTTGTTGTTGCTGAGATACACATCTTATTGCTTTTGCCGTGCCTAAGAAGAAAATCTCCCTCATATATGTGTAACTGTGAAACTTTCATGTAGAAATGAGCTTGTAGAAACTGTGATTACCGTCTTGTCCTGTGCATTGCTGTAAGTTTATTCTCTCTTTGGAGTGATGGGAGCGGATTTGAGGTGTGTGTGTGCGCGTGTGTGTGTGTGTGTTCGTGTGTGTGTGTGTGTGTGTCTAGATAAGGGAGTTCATGTCCCATGTTTTTTGTCAGTGGTTGTGACATTCCAGCTGCAGCCACCACCTTTTCTATTATCCAAAGCCTCTCAATAAACATATCATTGTGCCACTCTTGCTCTCCATCCTTTACACTGAGTGTGAGTGAGATACTGTCAGACCGATGACACCCAGCGTGAGACAGCGAGCCTCGAGCGCAGTCTGAACTTTTGAGATATTTTCAGATCCGCCAGTGAAACTCAGGCACGCACACATTTACGGGTTATCAGGTCACTAGGCTTAGCTTAGTGCAGTTTTCATATCATAAATATCAGATTTGGTCCTTTAAATACTAGCATACTACATTTTTCAGATCATCGGGACCAGTAATCCTACAGTTAATAACCAGCCTGCTTCAGTACCTGAGCTAGAGCTGCCTCAACTTTTCAGCACTTTGGTTTTCCATGGGTGGACTATATCTATCAGATATGATCTTTATAATCCAGTGTTTCAAGTGCTAATATAATTCAGAGGATTTTCTACCCTGACAAATTCTTCAATTTAACAGTCAGCCCTTCAAATGATCAAACGTAATTACATTTAATTAATTAGTCAGCTGAGAATCAGCAAAAACTGTGGCTTCAGTCCACAGATGTTAGCAGTCATTTGTTCACATACATACAGCTTGCAAACTGGAGAGCCACAGTAGCTGCTGCACAGTAACTCAACCCTTCTCTGAAGATCTGATGTTTCCTCTGGTGGACTGTCATTTACGTTTTGACATAACTGTAAATGCACTGGTACAGTCCGTGTCCAACAACCCTTTTTATAAATAATTACGGTCGTGCTGCTGCAGGTGTGTCTCTTGAGACTTTAAGATTTTTCCTCAAATGGAAAAAAGATTAAACAGATTTAACATACATAAATTAGCAATTAGCTCAACATCATCTGTCTGCATCATCTGATTTCTGATATTTTATTGCCTTATCTGTTTTCTAGTCTTTGCTCATATTACAAGATATTTCTATTGCTTATATTAAGCTCAGTGGAATGTAAACATAGAAAATATCACCAAGGAAAAGATCTGTAAATGCGCTATACAAACCATTAATGTGAATAGGGGAAACAATGCCAGAAATAAAAACTATACTTTCCAAACATGAAAAAAGAAACCAAAACTGCAGTAAAGTTTCTTTATTCTGTGTAAAATGTGGGTTTGGACTTCACAATAGGATATTTTTGTAAATAAATAACTTTTTTCCTTGCATAGTAGAAGGTGGGGATAACAAAACGGCTGAGACTTTAACTAAAACCATATTTCGGAAAGTAAAACACAGACCTGAGAAGCAGAACAAAGAATCAATCTCCTTTTCTCCCTACTAAATATATTCATAAACCTTGGACCCAGACAGTGACAAGCAGTGCAACAAGTAACTCAAACATCTCTCTTTTTGCATATTTGACAGCAGAGTGTCTATTAGAAGAAGCAGAGAAGAGCTGCTGTCGTTCTTTTCTTATAGAAAAGTGCTATGGAGACACTTGATTAGGCGGCTAAGCCAACATGACTGAGCAGCGCTTCAGTGCCACGAGAAGCACAGCCGAAAATCAGAATGCTGGAAAAATGTAAGACAGCTCATCAAGGTGCATTTGAATGTCAGGCGAGCAGAGTTACATCATGTACATGCCTTCTTGTTAGAATAAATGTCTGACACAATGAGGCGCTGTCTTTTCAGCTCTTTGTAACACGAGGGCACATACAATAAAGTGTGTCTGCACTTAATTGTCATTTGAGCGAGCGAGAGGGAGCAACCTGAAATGACAAAATGATAATCCTCATTCATGTCTTGGTAATTGATGCCCATATACTTGGGACAAATTATGGTTTATAACAATGAGTTTAATCCAGATTCATTATAAACACACTTAATAGCTCTTTATTCAAGTGCAGCTCTCCCTTCATAAATTCCTCATGGGAGATTTAATGAACTCATTGCATGCACACTCATAAACTAGGAAGTGGCTAATAAGTATTCATTTATGTAATTACTGTCAAATTATTGAGAAGACATTATTATTCATAGCAATATTCAAGACAAACCACTCACCTTTATCTCCTGTAATAACATAGTCTCACATTCACTCCTGTGCAGCTGTACATTAGGCTGTTTTTCCCCCCTAAACCTAAATGTTATATTACAATGATACTTAGTGTTCTGCATCAAAGGGGCAGTACTTAAGTACCCAGTTGAACATGTAACTTTTCAATGAGTGTCTCTTTAAATGATTAGAAAAGCAAACAGGATTTTCTTCTCGGTTTACAGTAGAAAATCAAATCAAAGTTTAAGTTTTTATTATCTGTGGTGGAATGTAACATTGCCATGTTACATACTGCACGTAAATCAAATTTTGAACTTGTTCTTTACTCAAGTATTTACATACATGCAAGTTTTTAGTTAATGGCTCAATAGACCTGTAGTCAGGTGTGCAGTACTTTGAGTGGAGCTGGGCTAGAAATGAAGTGATGTCGCCAAACTCTATGTAGTAGCGATGAGGTTGGGCACGCTGGTGGCAACATCCCTATCTTCTCATTCCCTGTCTTTCTCTCTCCCCAATACAGTACAATAACTTATTGTTAGCAGCTGAGATAGTGGACAAAGAGAGATGTCAAACACATTACACGTCCACATAAAGAATTAAATTTCTATCTATCCAAGTAAGAGGTGATGACAAGAGGCTTCTTTGTGTTGGTAAGTAAAAGTAACATCTCTCTTGTGACCTCCTACTGCAATAGGGCACCTTGCCAGTAGCTGCTGAGGGAAAGATTAAATAATTTTTAATGCAGTTTCAAGGATTCAAAGCAGTGACCATCTTATTATTAGCTCACCTCCTATACCTGTTCATCTGCACATGATTTATTATATTATAGTTTAATTAGTTGGGCTTTTTTAATACTGATATGAGGTCTGTTTGCTAAACAGATGTGTCCAACAGATGTCTTACAGATTCTTTCATTAGTTTTCACAGTGATCGGAAGGAAAAGCAGAAGGACCTTTTCTTTCACCTCCTTACAACAGCAAACCCGGAAGAACACAACGTAAAAGCACAGCAATGTGAAAGTGCGCAAAACACCCGCTGTTAAACATACCAAGACAAAAATTCAGGTATTTTGTCTATTTCTTATCTGATAATAAACAAACTAAACCTGGTAGGATGGTAGAGAGCAGAGTGACAACACATACAAAGAGGTTGTCTTCTCCTGCTGCTTGAGAGGGAGGTGTCTGTCTGTCTGCAGGTCCACCTATTAGCAGTCTTTAAGTATAAGATTAAGACAGCCATTAATCTTCCAGGCAGCAGTGGCTTATGGGAAAGGCCTGACAGCCCAGGGCTAAGTGATACATAGACCTTGTCAAGACTCCCAATGGAGGGATGGATGGATGGACGAAAGGACACACACGTACTCTCACACGTCCACCTCACCTTGCCTAAAAGCTGTGAGAGGGGAATGTCGGTATATGTAAGCTCCAAGATAAAATAATTAGGATCACATTAAGATCTTTTTTGAGTGTTCACTGATTACTTTTAAAACACTACATGGAAATGTATTTGGATAAATAAAACAACTTCAGTCACCTGCTGCTTGTTACAGACACAGAGGTCAAACTCTGGAACAGGTTTTCACAGCCTGTTCCAAAAGAAACACTGCATACCATTTTTCCAGATTGTTTGCTATGCATCTCACTTAATCTATTTCTAATTATGCTCCATTCTGTGCTCTCTAATTGTGAGGCCAGATTGGTTTGTTTTGGACTCGGGGCTATAGGCAGTAGTTGGCGTGAGGCCAATAGAAGTACAGATGAAGGTATTTGTCCTATAGTATGTTTCTATTAAAAAAACTGCCAGCCTCCACTTTTAAAGCCACTGTAGATCTTCCATGTGATTCTGGACTACATACATGTAGCTTTATTTAAAATACGTGTTTGCTGTCTGAGAACAGACAAAGGAGGTGAAGATCTATTGTGTGTGAGTGTTTATGAGTGATGAAAAATAGCAAATGTTCACCAGAAAATCTATAAAAACCTATATCTATTAACATGTTGTCACTGTGTGTTCAAAAACATCCTGTAGATTTTACTTTCCACGCTCCATAACTAGATATATGGTATTGCCAGTCATACATCTGTTGGGTCCCAGTTGTATTTTAGCAGCGGCAAAAACAGCAATAAAGGATGTTTCTTCTCATCATCTTGATGCATTTCAACCGTTGATTCAGCACCTTGGACAGCTCCAAGCATCTGTGTTACTGGAGTAAAACAGACACAATACTACTTATTATACTACTTTATGGAGCCGCTGGCAAAAGGTGCATTTCAGCTGAGGTGAGATAAGAAGGGTTTTTGGGGGCTAGCTCAATTGGGATTTTGTGATGCATGGCCGTTCAAGGTGACCATGAGTAAGTCACTGAACCCCTGACTGCTCGGGGCTAACTGTGTGGCAGCCCCATCACTCTGGCATCTCTCTACAACTAATGCACGGGCATTTGTGTGCATTTCCTGTGTTTGTCTGTAGTAAAAAATAACAGTTACACAGAGCGTAAAAAGAGTGATGCAAAAAGTACTTCTTCTTCTTTACCTCAACTTTGGACTTATCACCACCCACTTCAGAAGCCATTTAAATGTTACTTTGCATGGATTTGATGTCGATTGGCTCAGATGAATTAACAAATCAATCAGTGTGGTTCAATATAAAAACCCATCACACACATGGCCAATATAACTTGGTCAAACTTCACATCATAGTGTTAGACTTGGCTGATTGCTGGGCTAGTCATGTTGTTTCAAAATAACTCCCTGATCCACAGTAATATAGAAAGATGGTGTAAGTCATATATCTATTTTCCCAGATTTCCCCCAACAGTGGAAGAAGGTTCTTTACCTTCAGAAAAGCAGGCTAGCTGTAATTTTGGTCTTGATCATTCATTTTAAAGATTTTGTTTTGTGCTTTCAGCAGGAAAAATTCTGGTATTGGCCTTCAGTAACACCATCCCTTTAACCCAAACACAACGGCTCACCTTGTAGAGAGTGGTATAAAGAAAATAAACAGAACACTCACCTTCTGTCTCATACACACAGTAAACAAACCCAATGACCTGAATAACATCACTGTGAATTTGTTTCATTTGGTAAAAAAAAGCTGCAAAACACCACAAATGAGTTCCACCAAACTGACTGTCACATTTCCATTCATTTATTCAGTAAAAAAGCACTGTGTAATACCAATTATTCTGCTGGAGAATTGGTAAATATGCCTCCATTCTCCCTTTTCCAGAAATGCAAATAGGATTATATATTGCAAAATACCATTTGGTGGTTTACAGTGGTGCGCTGGTGAAAGTATCTGGTCACAGTCAATGTGTTTGGGTATTTACTGTACGAGGGCTGAGAAGGTGAGTGGTGGCATATTGCTCAGCTTTTGTGAGTGTGTGAGGTGAGTGTGAGTGTGAGTGTGTGTGTGTGTGTGTGTGTGCACCCCTTACTATCTCTTAAAAAACACACTTGTGTACACACTCAGAGATGTACTGTAGGAGGGGATGGGATTTACTGTCTAAAAATGGCCAAAGAGGAGGAGGAGGAGGAGGAGGGGAGGAGACGAAGGCAGGGTAAGTAAGAAGATATGGGGAAATGTTGCAAGAGAGGAGGATTTCTCTCTGAGCTGACATGGGAAGGAAAAAGAGGAGGACAAGTCATGAGGCAGAGAGAAATAAGGAAGGAAAAAGAAACAAAATCAGAAACAAAAATTGCCGAACACAAAATCAAGAAATGCAGGGATAGCCAGAGAAAATAAGCTGTCATTTTTTAAGTAAGATTTATATATTTGTAGTACAACAACGATGAACCAGTAATTCAGATCATTTATTTAAGCCTGAGTAAAAGGGAATGTCCATTTTTCTTGTTGTGTTAGGGGCTCTGCAAGTACACACAGATGCATAGGCGCACACAAACACACAGCACGCACATAAGTTCCCAGCCCTTCTGAAAAGCGGATGGCACAACAATCTCCAGGGCACAATGCTTCTCTCCACCCACTCATCTCCGCTGAGAGGATTCAGAGAAGAAGAAAGAAGGGGAAAAATGGAGAGGTCGGAGGGCAGAGAGCTAAAAAAAAAAAAAGGAAAGAAGAAGAAGAAAGTGCAGACAGAAAAATGCCCACAGAGTGAGCAGAGGCGTGCAGAAAGAGAAAAAGAGAAAACAGCAGGGAAGACAAGGAAAGGACAGTGAAGAGGATAGGCGGAGGAGGATGACACGGGGGGAGAGAAGAGAGAGGAGTGTATGTTTGCGTCACAACTGCAGTGGAGGAGAACTGCCTGACAGCCATCAGACGTCTGCTGAATGACAATCTCCTCTCCTCTCTCAGGTGTCTGGCTTATCCCTCATTCCTTTTCTTTCTTTTTCTGGGAAAAAAACACTTCCTCACCCTGCAACGTCCTTGAAACTCACAATGCACTGCGCTTACAGTGCTGGCCGATTTTCACACCTGGTAATCCATCTTTTCTACAACATGAGCTCCTGTAGCTTGTATGCCAAGCTGATGCCACGTCATCACGCTCGATAAACTATTACAGTCGAATCAATGCTCAGTGTGAAACATGAATTGAATACAGTCAAGGTCCACCCGCTGTGATACACAGTCATCGGCTGCCACAGAGTTGGGGGGAGGGCTAACAGGTTAAGGGCTTGTTAAGGGGTAACTATGGAATTTTTTCAACCCTATTTTCCCACATTTGTGTCTCTATGTGACTATTTGGAACGACATTTTTTGAAATTGGTCCAGTATTGAGCTGCAGGACCGCAACATAATCCTTGCGGGCAATTGTGCCCGCCAAAGTTTTATTTGCCACTGACAAGCTCAGACTGTTAAAAGTGTCTGACAACATGCGGTGCTGGTAAGCTCACCTGGTAGAGTAACAGTCAATTCCAGCCCATGGGCCACGGCCATCTCTCTCCCATCACTTTCGTCATGACGGCAGTGACAAAAACAGTAATTTTGCCTCAGTCAGTGAGTTTGTGTTATTGTATGACTTTGTTTTGTTTGTTTGTGTTATTGTGTGATTTTGGTCTTTTAAAGGGTTAAAAAACACAAACGTTGCATGATAGCACAAGCCAAGAGTTGGCTTTGACAAGAGTGATATAGTGACCTTTTCTGGTAAAAAAAAAGGGTCTTACTCTAAAAAAAAAAAGGATTCCTACAGAGATGTAGGGATCCTCTCTACAATGTTGCTATCCTGTCTGGCTCAATACCGGACCAATTTAAAAAACTGTTGTCCCAAATAGTCACAGACACACAAAAATGTAGGAAAATAGGGTACATCTTGACAAATTCTGTAGTTATCCTTTAATGGTGACAAATGAATTTGTAATTTTTAGGTAAATAAGTCCAAGAAGGGTAGATAAGAAAAAACAGGCAAAAAACAGACAAAGAAGGGTTGGGACAGTATGGGCTGCAAACCAAACATGCCATGCATTGTTGCTTTAGAAAGAACAATGGCTTACTTCTGCCGCCATCATCACAGGGGTTAGCCTCTGTATGGACGCCCGAGGTGGTTTGAGTAATCAGATTTCAATCTGTCTTCAATGTTTCAAAAGAAGTGGAAATGGGGTCTTTAGGATTTGGCAAAAAAAACCTAAATAACAATTTACCTTTTATAGGTTGTTCTTGCAGCAGTCAACTTCATTCACTTTTTCCTAATCACTCTGTATTACATCTCCAACAACAATCATCCATTTTTTAATTAAAGTAGGTCATCACTGTGTGAGATAACAAGTCCATTATCACTATCACAAACACACATACAGAACTAATTTTTTCACATTTATTTTTAGCTTGTCTAAATTGCCCTCCGCTTTCCAGCTCAGTATTACAACTTTTTTTGTGTTTTGGGAGGATAAATAGAGAGAGTCTGAATGAAAACTTAAATGATTTTTATTAAACATAAAAACAATTTGCAGTGGAAAAAAAGGTAAGACACCCCACCAATTTTCCACAGAAGACATTTTGACATGTCACAGTAGGAAAAGCAAAGATGTAAATTATACTGAATTCCACTTAGCTGCTTCAGTTTCAGGATCTTGCTGGCTCACTGTGACAATTGAATTATTACACCTGGGACAATCTGGCAAGTGAGTAAAACTAGTGGGCGGGTAAATCCAGTATACTGAGTGGCTGGTTAGGGCAATGAGGGCCAGGTGTGCAGCCAACAGATCACCAGGTGACTTAGGAGCTGCAGGATAAGGTGAGGCCAACCGTTGGGCATTGAAGAGATGGCAGGAAATGTTAGAACTGACAGAAATGGCAAATGGACAAAGGTACTGTTACACACTACCAGTATGCGATTGGTCCCCTATGACTTTTGTTCCATCAACTCAAGAAACTGGTTCTCACGTTAAAGCNAAAAAAAAAAAAAAGGAGAAAAAAGTGAGGGTTTACAAACAGCATATAACTTAAATGTTTTGATTCATAATTGAATAAAAAGGAGGATGTGAAAAGAATAGCCTAGACACACATACTGTATGCAGGCAAATGACCGCATGTACCTCGCCACCTCCTAACTATTGGCTGTCCATGATCAGATTTCCCCTATGAAGTCGGAGCCATGCAAAGAGTGCAGGTCATCTTCCTGGATTTTCTGCACCCTCTTCACAATCAGTTATATTTGCTTCCGTTACCTACATTTACCCCCTAAAGGTGGCACTAACAGGTATATGAAGTATTTTAGTCAAACTATTGTTGTTTAAACAGAATGCAATTTGGCCTGCTACCAGCTGTGGATGTGCAATGTGGTCACTTCATTTCTGGCTTTTTCTTTTAACTTTCTCTGGATGGCAGTGACAGTGAAAACGAGGGGACTCAATTCTGGCTTGTACCAGAGATATAATATCTGTAAGTAGTTGTTGTTGTTGT
>JAPMOB010249457.1:0-23171 GCA_029875015.1 Lepomis gibbosus
CCAAGTCAACAGACTTAATTCTGTTGTGTTTAAAGGTCAAATGTCAGAAAGAGTTCGCTAGCAATGAAGGTGACATGTCAGGAACAAAAGGTGATTGGAGATTGAAAAATTAATGAACTGAAATGAGATGGACAGGTGGTCTGTCCTCACCAGTCCCCCAAGTGTTATTTCGTATTATCACTTTGAGGGGCTCTCGGCCATAATCAGCAGCTTTTTTTCATCCATTTTTTTTCTTCACTTTTTCTTACCTGAAGTATATTCTGAGCTGTATGTGTCACAGGAGGACTATTCATGTAAGAACAGAATTATAACTTCTCAATAGTAGAGGTTCAAATACATATAATACTTTATTATTTATTTAATAATGGGAATGATTAAAATATTTCTTGGATTATTTTGTAGGCAGCTAAACATACATGTGTGTATGAGGATTAGAATTGGCCACAGAAAACAATTAAACACCAAATAAATTACATACTCTAGACAATTTCTGACAAATTACAATATAAGCAGACACTGATAGGAGCTTAGCTTCATCCTATCAGCACAATGAATTTAGTTAAATACTTTTTACAATTGATATTGATATTTCATCGAGAACCAAAGAACCAATTCAGGGCATAATAAAAACACTAATATTATCATTTGATTTCTGTTGTTGCTGTCAGGAAAATACCACTTAAGAAATATTAATGAAACGTATTTCTAGGATACTATGACACTGTTTTGCTATACACAGTTTAGAAATAAACCTTGTTTTGCTTGGTACAAATGTGGCATTCATGTTTGCATTGTTCTATGCAACTTTTATGTTGGTCACAGTGATGCCAAAGGAAATGTGTTAAGCCCTTTGTTGTCATCACATAGTCTCAGTTTCAAAGACAGACATCCAAGCAAAAATAATCATCAAAATTATTTTTTTTCTTGCCTGTTTCATATAAAATGCCTCAATTATTAAACTTAATTCATATGCAAAAACATTTAACTGCATATATTGTCGCAACTGCACGTAAGATGATAAAAATGTTTCAAAAATGCATGTCGCTGATGTAGATGTAAGCTCCATGATAACCATAAGGTAGCATGTCGAGTTTTTTGTTGGTTATTGCATCATTGAATCAGCTGCAGGATTTGTTTTATGATGTAATAGCTTCAGAAAAGATTAATGTGAAGTTATTGAAGGCTATCCGTCTATGTAGTTGCCTGTAAGAGATCTCCAACAGTGGAACTGCCTATAATGCAAATGCACTATAGGTAGATATCACATCATGCAGTTGCCACAGTTTGAGTCAGTAGATATGATACTAATTCTGTCCTTCTCTTCTGTTCTCCCTTTCTGCCTTCCTTTATATCTCCTACTTCGACACTTTCGATACTCCATCAGGTAAGACATCCATCCTTTTCACAACTCCGCTGGCACTGAACAGCTTGCATATTTAACAAGCTCTGCTGTATGTGTATGCGTTTTTTTTTGTACATAACCACACTTTCTCTCACAGCTCAGATGGAAATGAGTCTTATGAATATGCATGAAGTCCCTGAGCTTTCTGTACTAAAGCTTGCTGTCGCTACCCCTTCCCATCTTGCGCCCTGTTTCTCTTTTTCTGTCATTGTCGTTCACTCAGTCAAATACTCCTGAAGCAGGCAGCCTGACAGTAAGTCAAGGAGTACATCATAGAGGATATTCACAAAGAATATTCAATATCAAGATGAAAAGTTTATGACATTGTACAAACGTCTAAGATCTAAGATAACTGTGTGTTTGTGTGTGTGTGCAATTATAATTCAGTCTGACAGGTTGTCTCTGCTCTAGGAGGGTGTAGCAGTTATTCTGTGTTACTTCACAGTTCTTTGCAGGATCATACACGCGTTTTCATGATTTAAAAACACAGTATGCTTTTTCAGAGCAGTATGCTTTTATACAGTATGGGAATGTAACAGAATAGTTTGCTGTGAATTACAGAGGAAAACAGCTGATGGTGGCAAGGTACAGGCATGAGCTTCTTACCAAGGTATGGGAGATATCAATAGGATTAGTGATGTAATTATTGTTGTGTTAATAATTTACAAATATCACTAATTGTCTCTAAATGTATACTAAATGTATTCACACTCCTGTACAACCACAGCTAAACAGCAACATTAAAATCATAGAATAAAGACAACACATAAATAGCCAGCATAACTTTAACAGTAAAAGCAAAAGTGTAAACTCACTAAGGTGTAAAAAGAGAGGAAATTATTGAAGATAAAATGACTAGATACCATGCAGTGACCATCCCCTGAGGAATCAAATCAGTGAAAGGTTATCTGAACGAACCAGTGTCTTACACAAGGTACAGTGAGTACAGTTCAGTGCCTGTGGCACATTTCACTTGGTGGGTTGGAGGACTGATGATGGTGCAGACTCCAGGAGTAGACTCCTTTCAGTTGCTCATAAAGGAATCACACTCGAATCACACTCAAAAAGTTTGGTTGCTAGAAACAATTATTTATGCTCTAGTTAAAACCCTTTTGGTCAGGCAGTTCTGAGATTTGGCATTATAACTTATACTTTCTTTATTTTCATAACAGTTGTACTTTTCCAAATGAAACATTGCTGAGGTCAGATTTATCAAGAAAGGAGTAAGCTAAGCAAAGTGATACCAAATATGAGGTAGGTAAATCTAACAATGATCACGTTAATCAGATCAAGAGAAT
The DNA here is from genome assembly GCA_029875015.1 of Lepomis gibbosus. NCBI lineage: Eukaryota > Metazoa > Chordata > Actinopteri > Centrarchiformes > Centrarchidae > Lepomis > Lepomis gibbosus. The sequence goes on from JAPMOB010249457.1 coordinate 2,701, forward strand.
GACACAAATACTACTAGTACAATTACTGAAAGACCTTCTTCAACTGATAAGCATTAATCAGCAATAATACACAGATTTTTAGGATATATATATATATAAAAATTGCTTTATTAATAACATCATGCAATTCATCAGGCAAAAGTTTAAACTTAACTTATCACATTCATATGTTACATAAAGCAATGATGTTAGATAAAAGCTAATGAAATATGACGTGTTTCAGTCTGTAAGTAAAGAGGCACATTTCACAATGTTCGAGTGACTTTGTGGATCTTAAGTTGAATAAGTAAAGAAGACCATGAAGACTCACTTGCAGTACTCAACAGGCTTTAATCCTGTATTAAGGGTTGATACACGGCCCGATCGGTGAGGTATCACAGGAGATCAGGTGTGTTGTTCATTTATCCCACCTCTCAAACAATATATAACATACACACACTCAAACATACTCACAGAGTGTGTGAAAAAACACAGCATCAAGCTGACCCTCACTAAAACTGTCAAAGTGGGAACTAGTCAGCAAAAGCCCAGCACACACACGTACTGATTGCTGAGTTCAGTGTTCACGATGCTTCACTGACCCAGTAATTTCAGTGAAAACAAACACACTTTATGAAGTGGCTTTTTTCATATGGTACTAAAACAAACAGAGTCTACTGTACGTGTCTGTATGTGTGTGTGTGTGTGTGTGTTGTTGTTGGCTGTAATTGTGGCTCCGGACGAGGAATAAATCCCTGCAGGTTTCGCTTTGTTTTATCGGTAGAAATTAACAATAATATCCATAATCGGAGTGCATTTATGTATTATTTCATGTTACTTTACACAGTATACTTTGTCTGACTTTGCTTCTCTCTCTTTCCTTTGGGGATATTTCTGGCCTGCCAGTGGCATAGCCAAAGTAGGTTGACACCTACCAGCTCCTTAGCATGTCTGTCTGGTTGCTCCAGAGGTGCCTTGATAATTACTGAAATATAGAAAAAAACATTGTATACTCTGCAGAGGATGAGTTTTCATTATTTCTTTAAATGTCAACATCTAATTGGCAGATTTCCATGATACTTTCGCAGAGTGCCTTCCCAGAGGGTAAACCTGCTTTCATTTTGGACAGTGCATGAGCTTTCCTAAAGATTAGGAAGAGAAGAAGAAGAGGAGGTTGAGTGAGAGGAGAGTTGTGAAGTGTGGCAACTTAGCTAAAGTGGAGTGGTGTCTTGAATGAGAGTAGACATGGAGGAGGAACGAGGAAGTGATGGAGAGGTGAAGACAAGGTTGAGATGAATGAACTCCTGGTAGCTCTGCTGGCTAGATTTGTGTATGTTTGTGTGTGTGTGTGTGTGTGTGTGTGTGTCTGTCTGTCTGTCTAAGTTTATACACGGTGAGTGGTGTTGTGTTTCTCGTCTTCCTACTTCTCAGAAACTGCCAGTCTATATGTTTGTGTGTGTGTGCGTGCGTGCGTGCGTGTGCGTGCGTGCGTGTGTGTCTCCACTTCACCTGAGGTGTGTGTTGTATCATGAATTATAGATGGAAAGTGAATCAATAGTGCATTGAAATACTGCCAGACAGCCCGTGTGTGTGTGTGTGTGTGTGTGTGGATGCCCTGATGTTTGCTTGAGTGTGGTTGCATGTCAACATAATTTGTTGTTTTACATTTTGTTGGTTCAGATGAATACAGAATATTATTAATTACTGATTTTTCCACAACAACTCTGTGAAGTGTGCGTGTTTGTTTCTGAAAGCATTGAGTTTTTTCTTTTATTTCTATGTAATTTTTTTAAATAAAAACATGGCAAATTTACATGATCTCAGTATATAGGTAATACTGTTCTACCTGTGCATGAATGTGTGTGTGTTTGTGTTGCACTTGAGTGTCTGCCCCAATAAAACAGCACGGCTGATAAAATGCAGCTCTCACAGCGGAGTGTAAAAAGAGCCCTGCAGATTTACTATGCTATTACCACACGCACATACACAAACTCTCTCTCACACTCCATGGGGAAAAAAGTTGTAATGGCCCGGTGCCCCTCCAAGGACGGGTGACTGAAAGTAGAGCGAGCAGAGTAATCACAGTTAAATAGAGAGAGTGTGTGTCTGTAGGGAGGTGAATCGATGGACTACAGGGGACAGAAAATGGTTTGGTGCTGGAAAAATGGATGGGTATATGAGCGGAGTGGAACATCCTGTCCCATAAACCATCCTTCACACACACACACACACACACACACAGGCACTGGCTTAGCGTGGGAATGTTAGTGTTGCTGAGCAATAGAGTCGACAGATGAGTGAATCCAGGATATGGAATGTGTTCCAATACTCCAAACAAGAACATTTAGTCCTTTTAATTCCTTATTTCCTTCAAAGCTCACTTAACCTGCAGCTCCTCCACATCCTCTATCCAGTATGCAAATGTTGTCTTTGAAGTGAAACCTCAAAAATTGAGTCTCAGCTCTCAACAGACACTACACACATTATTGTAATACCCATGTAGTGTATTGAAATTAAAGTGAATATTTCTCTGCGGTTTTATTATTTAAATATGCTATGATTATTTATTTAATGCTATTTTTTAAATAATAAGAGATACTCCAATATACACATGTGTAGTACTTTGTGGGTGTATTGTAGCTTAGTTGCCTTTCTGTTTGTGCACATATTGAAAAATATCTACATCTCCATATTAATGAATTTAAGGGAGCCTCAGGGACGTGTATGCAAATTTTATAACAGTTAACATATTGGGCTCTATTTATGTGCAGGTGCACAAAGTGCTACATGAAGTTGGCATTGAAGTGCTTTTTTCTTGAGGATCACTGAGGTTCTTTCTTCACCTAATGTGTCCTGAAACATGAATTCAAATTTAAAAGAGACAAGATTTTTTGACAGCATATTGGGATGTTCATACCTGGATTTTGGAAGATCCCAGACCAGAGTATTAGTTTTCTTATTGGAAAACTCTCCATTGGCATCAAATACTGCCAGCGTGTCATGCCAGAGAACAAGCACTGCTTTTTAAGCATTAAAAGTAGTGGATGTGATTGACCGTGCTTTTTGCTTGCACACTAGCCTAGTATATATGATAATTTATTCCTTCTAATCCCAGACCATATGTAAGAGTGCCAAAGGTGCATTAGCACACCTTCAGTATACTGGACAAAGGCACACTTGTCTGTGCTTTGCACTCGTGCCATGATTCACAAAAACATAGCCTGTTACTGTAATTCAACCTATTTAAACAAATTTGACATGTATTTGATCCATGCATATGGAGATTTTGGAGAATTCACTTGCCTTTCAAAGCCAGTCCAAGTTTTGTGAGCTTCATTTTCTTCATGAGATTTGACATCCACAGGGAAAGGATTGTGCCCAGCAGCTGTAAGAGCTAATCATCCTTAGACGATGATGATAAAGAGCAGCAATGTATTTTGATTTTGGTGCCTCTTATCTCCTAAACTGCATGAACAGCTGCTTAACTCGAAGAAGACCTTAAGGGCAGCCCAGTGAATGGTGCATTTGTCCGGTGAGTTGGTCAAAAGTTGATCCAATCTCAAGAAAAGTAACTTTTGTCCACACCCACTGACGATGTCCCTAAAAACCTTTTGAGACTGAAGTTTTACAGTGGCCGCATTAATAAAAAAGGTTCAGTCCCTCCATCAGTATCTGTGCATGATGCATTCAGCCACAGTATTGATGTGTGATCATATGCAGTCTAATACACAATCATTATAGTTGTATCCTTTGATCCACTAGTGTGTGCAACTCATTCCAATCTCTCATTCAGCATTTCTGTCATCGTTTTTTATGAAAAAATTATGCTTGTTTTTGAGTTTTACTTTCCATATAAGACAAATTGTCTCCACTACAGCAGTTGCTATATGAACCTTAGTGATTTTAAAGGAATAGTAAATGACTAATCCAGTACATTTTTTGTTAAATTCAGCAAGTATTTTTTCACAGTTTGCTAACTCTCTGTTTTTGTGTGCTCTGAAGAAATCATATCTATAAAATTCACCAACTCTTTTTCTTTTTCAATTTTCTTATCGTAATTTCTTCTGTCTTAAAACATCTCCATCTCAGTGTATGCTCCTGTCTATTCTGCCATTATAGACATGACTGAGCTAGCCGCGACATTTCAACTCCTATGTTGAGCAAATACGTGTTCTTCAAAAGCAGCTAATAACATAAATATTGACTGGAAGTTGACTTGAAGCCTAAAATTATAAATAAAGTTATATATACTTGTTATATTACAGTTACAGTATAATGTTCTACGATAGTTCAATTTGTCTCAACATCAAATGCCTTTTTGGGGTAATGTCAAAATGTCAATGTCATGTCACAATCAACATCCAGGCCTAAACAATGTTTGCCTTGTAGGAAATAACCTGTGATGTGCTCAATATGAAGCAGCCTTCACGGTCAAAGAACACCTGTTATGTGGTTCACTGCAGCAGCTTCATTCACCATCAGACTAGAGGTGCAATCATACCTGTCAAGTATCCCGTTTTGGCCGGGAAAGTCCCGTATTTTACCCTTCTTTCCTGCCGTCGTCCCGTATTAGTATTTTCCCGTAAATCTCCCGTATTTTAACCTGCGTTATTAAAAAATAATAATACCCTGGGCCCGGGTGGAGTAAAAAAAAACAGTATCAATCTGAGCTCTGTCACTAGCCTTGCGATAAATCGCACCTGCAGATAGACGTTAGACCAAGGGGATAAGCCACAGTTGAAACAGTGAAGCCGACCACAGCCTGCACAGACGGTTCTATGTAGGCCCAAAAAATTCGTTCAGTAATATACTGTCTATGCGTGAGAAAACAGAACTGTTTGCTCTACTCTCATGTAAAATTAACCATTCTGGCCCAGCCCACAAATACACTCCTTCCAAAACAGTCTTAAAGAATGCAAAGTCTGCAACAAATCTGTACAATAACTCACTAAAAGATATATATATAACTTTACCCTTTTGTGTTTTCATTTAGGCTATAACACCTGTCTTAAAATGTAAGGGATACTAGAGCTTGGCTGGGGAGGTGGGACTGCTCGCGTTGGGCGCCTCAAAATTTCCCTTATTTTTAAATCCAGAACTTGGCAGGTATGGGTGCAATAACTAATCGACGTAGTCCACAAAAATCGATTATTACATTTGTTGCCAAGGAGTCATCGGGCCGTAGCGACACCGAGTAAAGTGATGTAACGTTAAAATTACTAAAACATCAGAGCTGCAGTAACACCTTCACAACCTGAAACCTACCGAGTGTGGCAGCATTTTACTCTTCACTCAGCCAGAAAGGTCGTGAACTGCAGCAAAGCTGAGCTCTCCTGGAAACACAGAGCATCTGAAGAGGAGGCACGTAACGTCGTGTCTCTGTGGATGATGAAGACTCATCTCGGTAAGCTAGTTAGCGAGCTAGCTTCACGTTAAAGCCGTGTTACTTCTCGTCATGAGCTGAAACGTTTTCTATACAGTTGGTCAATCTGATTGATTGTTACAGTAATGGTGCTGTGAGTAGCACATAATTATGATACACAACGGCCGCGTTCACGTTCTAGATGTGCCCTGACTTTACAATCATAAACGCTGCATCGCTCATGGCGACGTTCAGAGCTGGAGAACCTGTTGCTGCCGAGTGCGACAGCGTTTCTAAAGAAGAGAAAACAGTTATCTTGTCTGTGCATGAGGCGGCCAAAAAGCAGCCCAAAACTCCCTTAAAAAAATCACGGAGTTTTGTGAGTTGTTGAGTTTGGGTAAACTATTTGCTGTGAAACGCTGTCTACGACAAAAACGTTATTATTGATCCCGTCATGTAAATTCGGTAAATGAAATGCATGACGTTTTTCCTTTCTTTGTATACAGTGTCAGTTTGTCCCGGGGTGTTGCAGTACTGGCATGTAAACTGCTCTGTCACTAAACAGCAGATCAGCTGCTCAGATCAGGACGTGATTTCAGTAGAAATTTCTGTTGCTGCAGCAGAAACTTTCATTAAAAGATGCATTTTTTAAAGGAGTATTTATTTTATTGTCTTGACAGTTAAATAGCACATGCCTAAAACAACCTCAGGTTTAATTTAAAGGCTAATAGCTAAATGAGCATTGTGTCATTTTGCGATTCATAATCCAAATAGTCGATTATTCGTTTCAATAATCGATAGATTAATCGACTATCAAAATAGTCGTTAGTTGCTGCCCTATATCAGACCTGTGTCTCCTTCCCCCTGAGGAGCAAATCTAGCGATGAGGCAGTTGTAGAAGTCAGACCCTTGTTAAGGGCAGGGAAGCTCAAGTGACTCCTGACCCCACCAGATGTAACTACAGTGCAGCATGTCAATACAAAGCATCATACTGGGTAAAATCAATTTTGATTTGAAAACCACCGTAGCCACGATTTGTCTTTTTCAGCAGGAAAAGACAGGAGATAGAAAGTGTTAGTGACAGCCTGACAGCAAGTAAGGGTGCATCGAAGGGTCAAAATAATAGCAGCCAAAGATCTTTTTAGCGAAATTCCTTTAGTAACAGCACCAGTGACGGTGTAAAATACGAATATTTGACACGTGATTAACACAATTAAAATGCATTATGATCGGTCCTTAATCTCATCGTGATTATGCGTTAATGCTGACAGCACTAGTCATTTTCTTTTTTTTTATCAGGAAAAGAAATCTACATTAAATAATGACTTGGCAAAGATAACAGAGTCATGTCAATTTTATTTATACAGCCCAATATCACAAATCCCAAATTTGCCTCAAGGGGTTTAGCAATCTGCACAGCATAAGACACCCTCTTCCCTTAGACCCTCCTTTCAGATAAGGAAAAACTCCCCCCCAAAAAACTTTAATAGGGAAGAAATGGAGAGATAAATGGAGAGATAGAATACAAAGAAACAGACAAAGGGCAAAGAGTTTGCCAAGTATAAGTTAATGTTTACATTCAAACAAAAGAATGAAAGAAGAAAGAAGAAGACAGGGTTGTGCCTCTGTGCCAGGAGTATTTACTGCAGCTGTGATGTGCTGCCACTCACAACACATTTTCTCTTATTGGTCACACCACTACTCTGACCAAGAAACAATAAAGCTTCATTCTCCTTCAATATAGCCTCAACCTCAGTAACAGCCACCTTCATTTCACACACCATGAAGTTCCTCTTATTGATTCACAGTGTTCTCCATTCTCCCTTACAAATAAATAAATAGATTTATAAATATACAGACATCCATATGCATATCTGTGTTCATGTTATATGTATGTCACTAACAATACTGTATTAATAATTATAATGTTGTATATACAGACAAACTGAAACAAAATGTTCTCAAGATGTAGTTTGTGCGCTACACTGCTGAAGATGACATGACATTTAACTAATTAACTGAATAAAACTGATTAATCTACTGTTGTATAAAACATTTTAAGTAGGGCAGTGCAATAAATCAAAATTTAATCATGATTTTGATTTTTGCTTCCGACAATCATATAAATAAGTTCATCGAATTAAAATGATTATGCTGTTTCGCGATGACACTCATTTTGTCGCGCACCCTTTCCTTCAGAGCGGTGCCCCCCACCCCTCCCTAAAAGCTCAATTCACTCTCTACAGTTGTGATGTGTTTACTTCAGCTCGAGCCGAGCTGGGTTGTAACTGCTACAACCTGCTACCATTATTAGCTTAAGCCTATTTACACTGCAGAAAATAGCCTAGCGGTTAGCATACTTTTCCTCTATTCAAAGCTTTCCGATTTACATATTATTTATGCTTAAACCAGGTGTGTTAAGCGTTGCTTTACCTGGTCCGTGCCTGTAAAGTATTCACTGTGTACCTGTCTTCTAACGTTGGCGGATTTAGTCTATACTTTCCTCACTGTTAGTTTAAGTAACTTTATCTCCAATCCGTGTGCACGCACGCAAAAAGACACGCACACACAGCATTCCTGTCTTCCTCTTGGCTCCAAGATGCTGTTTAATATAACACTTGATTACCATTTCCTATTTTATGGGCTATGTTGGATAATGCATAATCATTTAAAAAATGAAGCATTTATTCTTTAATGTTCCATAAATGCATGATGTTTCCTCAATCAATAATCGTGATAATAATTGTGATTTCAGTTATAACCAAAATAACCGTGATTATGATTTTTGCCAAAATGGAGCAGCCCTAATTTTAAGTACTAAAACAAGAGAAGGTAGGCCACTGGACACTGTCAAATTGATATGTGGAAAACAAAGTAACTTCATATTATGGATTGTTATACAGTTAATTCTTTAAATATTTACTTTGAGCTGATGTAATTATTTGAGTTCCTTGGTAATTGATGGTTGAGTCAAGACAATGTGCACGGTACTGACAGACACCAAGAGGGAAAAACAAAAATAAGCCATTTGTTGACCTATAAAGAGGGTTGGTTTTTAAACCTGAACACATATCTCAGGTTGTGCTTGTCAATAGTAGCGGAAAATCTCAGACACCCAGTCATTCTAAAAGGACCACAGCAACCAACTCATTGATCCATTAACCACACATGGTCAGCATGTGTGTGAGTGTGTGTTTCTGTGTGTGTGCGTGTGTGTGTGTGTGTTTGTTTGTGTGGTGTGTGTGTCATAGGGGCCTTGTTGAATGGAGCAGTCGCTCCCATGTTGGACAAGTCACCTCCCTGTACCTTATGGCTGCAGCAGACGCACACACACTGAGAGATTTGAACAGATGGGAATCTCAGTAGTGGTTGGTGGTGATCCCCCTCGGGCAGGGGACATACACTCTGTCTCACACACACACACACACACACCTTCTGTCCATTATAAAGATCCACAAACACTAATTAGTGCTCCACAGGGGTGAAAAATCATTCTGAATAAAAAGTGTGTATGCATGTGTGTGTTTGTTTTGGCAGACAATAATATCGCGCCAGGTACGACTCTAAAAAAAGCCTTTTCACACATGTAGAATGCAACAACCCCTGGCTTGGTTGTTGCCGTTTGCACAGTCACACTCTTCACACATGAAATGGCTGTTCTGGTTAGATTAGTTTCTCTTGGTGGCAGCACAGCAGGAAAACACTGGCGAGTTTGAAAGTAATGAAGCTAATAAAGAAGAGTGTTCTCAGTTATCTCACAGTCTGCTTCATTGATGGATGTAAAATGTGCAGGCAAATTACTCATTATTGCTTCAGCACCCAACTAGATGTCAGATCTCCGTCTACACAATGCAACGATAAATTGTCTTGTCTAGTTCATCTAAGGTTTATGATAGAAGTGTTGCCTATTTTAACAGGAGATATCATAGATAAGTTTAACTTCTTCTATACTCACCGTCTGTTGATTCTGTAGGTAAAGCAGTTTTCTTGGACTGTCATGCTGAGCAAACTTGAATTAAAGCTGAAAACTTTGTGTTGTGTGTGTAGAATGCAATTTTCTGAGGCGGATTATCAAGAGATTTTTTTGTACCAGGCTCTGCATCAACAATAAATATTCAAGGATAAGACAGCTTAAAATACATCTCTTCTACAAAATTGCAGCTGGATTTGGTTTATGGATTTTCTTCCCTGTGCATATAAATGATAATTAACTGTTGAATTTATTAAACTGCTATCTTAAGAAAGGTGACACAAGATGGCCAGCTGTATTTGTACAGTATGCAAAAAAAAAAAAAATATATATATATATATAATTATGCATGTATTCACACTCATTTATATACAATTACACATACAACCTTGTGCATGCAGTATCTGTTAATGTTAGTACTTTATGTCCTCACCTTAGCTGTGAAGCAACACTATGTTTCCAAGATCTATTAGCAAATTACTAATTTGCTAATAGATCTAGAAATAATTAATTTTACAGTGACTCAGGGTCATTTTCATCATGATGCCAACAAGTAAACTTGCCAAAACATTTATGGAGTGACTTGCATGTGCAGTGGTCTTTACAGTGCTGTGAAGACACAAGCAGGTAGAACAAAAGAGGGGGAGACAGAAAGAGTGTGGGTGAAAGAAAAATTTTAGAGAAGAGGAAAGTACTTCCTGCATTGCATATTCATGGTTCTAACACATCATCAAAGTCCTACAAATGTCTTTTCCCCTTAAAAATTCAAGGTCTAAAAGTGTCTTGTTTTATTCTATTTAAAGAAATGACACTTCGCTAAATGGCACTATGTTTTATGTAGCAATAATGCACATTTTAACCTTGAAAAATGTTTCCATTTGCAACTTAAAGGTGGAAGGTGGGGAGTGATACCAATAGTGATACACATTAAGTTTTTCCATTTTGCGCTAGGGGAGAACTTTCTTGCAGTGGCTGGTGTTCAGATTACATTATGGTGTATTTCAGATGCTTCCTCTGGCAGGTCTCTTGTGATGGATTTTGTAATATCCATATAATATATAACACCTAAGCTATATTTGATAAGTTATCCACTGGAAAAACTACTACAATATAACAGCAAACAACAGAAATGGGTCAGTGTTTAGATTTAATTATTTTTAAATATAGGCCTCCTTCATGAAGCCTGATCCGCCTCAGGCCCAGGTCCCTAGGTTTAGCTGATGCCCTCCCTCCTCCTTGTGTGGAGCAACAAACCCAGCGGTTCCTTGATTAAGCCCCTCCAGCAGACTCTAGGAGCTCACCCAGTCTGTTGCCCCAGAGAAAGAGAATCGTGAGAGGTAGGACAGACAAGGTGTGAGGCTGGAAGTGAGAGTGGTGAAAAATAACAGGAATGTGAGAAAACACAAGAGTCAGAGAGGTAGAAGGAAAAGAAGGGGAAGCAGGTGAGAAGATGAAAAGAGTAATATAAAATCTGAAAGGTACTGCTGGTGTTGTTCTCATCTCCATTCCCGTCTCCATCCTTCCTTTCTCCTCTTCTTTTTGGTTCCAGGTTTTCACTCCCAGCTTCTTCGGTGGAGCTGTTGGGCAAATGGCCTTACTCAGCAGTGCTCTTCCGCTTCGCTGCCCAGCTTTATCCTGCTGGTTCAGGGTTAACCGCGTCTCCAAGAAATTACTTAGATACACAACTAGGGTTGGGCCGATAAGATGATGCCATCGTCTATCTGAGATGGCTGACAATCAGGACATTGAGTCCTTATTGTGATTGTAAAACCCGTCTCGTGATTGTAAATCTCTTCACATTATACCACACTGTGAAAGCAGGTTTTAATGACCACGAAAACTCTTATTATTGTTTTTAAGTATGTTTTGCACCTGCCTCGGAATTCTCTTCTCCAGACAATCTGACACACAAACACACCTACACCCCAGGTAGGCTACACACCCAGCTTGCCCCACCTCTATCCCACCCGTCTGCTAAGTTTTATAAAGTCGCTTAAAAGACTGAGAACTCGTCTTTTTCCGTATATTTTCACCCCCGATTCGTTTTCACGGCAGCAGGTGAGACGCACGTCGGCTTATTAATGACGTTAGCCTATCAAACCAACATCTGCACCCTGTGTGTTCACCAGTGCTTTACCTAGTCTGTGCGTAAAATATCTACCGCGACTTGTAACCTATGTTAATACCGTTAGTCTACCATTTTTTTTACCGAATTAAGTCACATGCACATAAGACGACTGCTCCCGAAGGAAATTTTGTGGACATCACACTCATAGCACATAAAGTTAGGGAACAATAATGGTCTTAGTTTAATGTAGAAAAGGTCTCCAGTGACCTGAAACTACCTTTCCTAAAGTTATCCAGATCTTTCGCTGCTCTCCTCTTATGCTCCTCAACTTTTCCCTTTCTACATTCAGTGGTTTTTGCTTTTTTCACTCACACACACACACTCGCACACACTGTTCATCTGGGGTGTACAAATAGTAGACTTTGTACTGCTCTTTCAGCTTCAAGTAATTTAATATAGATGTCCTAACGTCAGTGTTTTACACTCTATAGTGTAGTTTGCTTTGGGTTAGGGCCCTTAGTATCAGTTAAGGGAAATCAACAATGTGCCCATGCACAAAGTAAGGTAAAGAAATAGTTTTCTGAGTTTGGTGTGATAGAACACGGATGCACAGTGCCCTGACCTCGACCCCGACACCTGTGGGGTGAACAATGACTATAGTCTTATCACCCAACATCAGTTCTAGACCTTGCTCTTGTGAATTATATGGAGCAAAACCTTGCAGCCAAATGTCCAGATCTTGTGGAAGGATTTTGGAGAGCCTGAAACAAGAATGGAGGCCGTTATAGCTGTAGAGATTGCCCATAATTTTGAAATTAAATGTATTTACATATAGTAACTTCATGTGTCTCAGATGAATCTGGTCAAAAAGAAATATAAGTGTAAATGCATTTAAAAATTATTGAAATCCATTTACTCAAACCGTCTTGGGAGGTGGTTTGAAACTCATTCTAGCGCAATGGTGCAAAGGTGTAAATTCGTACAACACTGTAAATTTAACAAGTGCCTTTGAAAATGCTTATTAGGCGTTGGCTGTTCACTTTCTCTGGTAAGTACGTTTGGTTTTAAGCCTGTTACTCGTTAGACAAAATTGTCAGCCCTGTTAAAATGACATTTAAGGTGACTTACAGATGCACCTAGCTAAGCAAGCTAGCTATCTCCACAAACGTCCGTTAGCTGCTCCGTCTCGTCCAAATGTGGTCAGGTTCGGTGCTGCTGGTTGCAGAAATCTCAGCTGGCGGAGCCCTATCAGCCAAACTCAAGGCTTCAAAACAGCACAAACCAATGGGTCCATTTCTTATATATAGTCTATGGTCTACGTGAATTACTATGTGGAGGGAGCTTCTGCAGGCTCTGTCCCCCGTGATAATGGCAGCTAAAGCTACTCTAAAATTAGCAGCTTGGCTCTAGCTATTCCAAACATAAATCATTACAGAAAATGCACCAAGCTGTAGTGTGTTTCTGAGCCTTGATCAAATTGACCACTGACCAATCTGAGTAGGTTACAGCGCAATGGTCTGTGTGGGTAAAGGAGCACAGTATCCATGGGAGCCTTGAATGTGTTTAAAAAGATGGATTACAATTACATTTGTAATCTCGCTAACAGATGACTTAGTGTAACTGAAAATGTACTAAATTGCATCTGAATTTTATCCAGATATGAGACACCAAATATTGTAAACGGGGTCACTCACCTATGGGTGTAATATTTATGGGGTCTGCAGGCCTTGTTTACATACAGCAGCATTAGTTTTGAGTATTTTGTCGTTTATGTTTGTCTATGTGTGTTTCCTCATATTGCATCACCACTGATCTCAGTTCAGTCAGGCAGCGGAGCCTCTGGCCTTTCTCTTTAGTGTAGCGTCTGGGGAGAATTAGTTTATACTGTATAAGAGTGTGTGTGTGTGTGTGTGTGTTAGTGTTATTGTAAACATTTCCTCTGGGAAGAAAATAAGTTGTTTTTTTCTTATGCATTCTCGCTTCAGTTAAGTGCTGCTGTTTGTTTACCTGGATCTTCTTTAAGATAAACTCTCTTTTAATAACTGTCTCTTTCAAGAACATGTTCAGTTTAAGCATATCCTAAACGCTGCAGTGTTTGTTTAGTTGCGTGTGGTGGAGAATGTGAATATAGGTGTGAAGATGAACATCTATGTGTCTGGTTATATACAAATGTAGCTTTTATGTCATCTACAGGTTAGAAAATATATGTGCTTGTTGATTGGGTCTTTTATTGGAAAAAATCTAATCTAACCACATCTAATATTAACTGGATCCCATTTAACTTCATCTAGACTGATGCCCTCACTAACCTCAGTTACCGTTTTCTGCACCTGTCAACCTATATAGGTTTCTACACCTGTCAACCTATATAGGTTGACAGATGTAGAAAACGGTAACAAGAATGCATCATTTTAACCATTTTCTACATAAGTATGACATCATGTAAAAAATGAGTTTGTGTAGGGTAAATGGATCAGTGTGTGTCCTTCCTTGACATCTGATAGGCAAGACACCACAGACTGGATTTTGATGAAACTCCAGAGAGTGATGCATTACTCCACTCTGGCATTTTCAAAATTACTTGGCCCAAGGTGGGGGCAGCAATTACCTGACAAACATTTTAATAACCAGTCATATCTCACATACTGCTGGAGGGAATAAAATGAAACTTGGAGCACACATCCAACTACCCGTGCTCAGCAAATTTGTCTCCGGGGCCAACAGTTTGCAACATACATACTTTGAGTTGCTCCAAAGCCACTTTACCCCCCAGGATTTTTTTTGTCTTTCGAAAATGAATTTACTGATCATTGCAGGAGTTACTGCCTCGTTTGTACCTTCCTTCAAATATGGGGCACCACTAATGTAAAAATGAAAAGAGTGAAGAGCAATGCAAACACACCTGTACAACATATTTTATATTGTTACATAACAGACTTGAAACTGATTTGTTCCAGACATGGCACAAAAGGGACACTTTCCAGCTTTTTAATAGGAATAATAAAAAAATGCAGTTCACTGTAAACTGATGAAAATGTCAGCCCCAAGGTTTGTGAGATGCATTTATCTGGCATCATTCTCACACAGTGGCACTTCTACTTGACAGCAATGCTTTTAATCCTCTGTAGAGGTCTCAAAATGCACTTAATGCTGCTATGCAAGATTTTTATGTAAAAATTCACCTGTCACCTAACCTTTTATGTTAATCACTATGTAGAGCTGCAGTTGAAAAGAACATCCTATTCTTATTGAGACCCTATTTTCTAGTGTAAGTTAAGATAACTGGTGGATAATCTACTCATTCAATTAGGAAACAACAATTTAGGAGCAAAATACATTGTCTAAAACAGCAGCTTGTAAATGTACTAACCTCACGCTTCCCAATCTTTTTGGCTTGTGTCACGCAGGTCACAGTCTCATTGCAGAGAGAAGAGTTATTTTTGTCTTTCCTATATTGCGAAGGATTTTAAGTGAGCTGAAGAGGTCCAAACATCCGCTATTTCCCAAGAAACAAAAAAAAAGATTGAAACGTAATGAATTTTGTGGAACAGAACTGTTTCTTTTTTATGCTTTACGCTATGTCCCAAGCTAACCAGAGACTGATCAACAAATGGACTTAAATCTCTCTGTCACTTCAGGTCAAACCAAAAAACAGACACAAAAAAGTTTAACTCAGTACATTATGTGGAACAACATGTTGTTCCTCATCATGGTAAGGAACATAACAAAATATTAAAAGCTTTGTTCAGATGCATGTATATAAAATTGCTTTGTTTGTACAATTAGTGTATGTATGTGTGTTATTTTTCAGAATATCCCAGCATTGCCTTGCGGAAAAGCCCTCTACTCCTACGAAGGAAAAGAACCAGGCGATCTCCAATTTTCCAAGGGTGACATCATCATACTGCGACGCAAGGTGGATGACAACTGGTACCACGGCGAGCTCAATGGTTGCCATGGTTTCTTGCCCGCTAGTTACATCCAGTTGCTGCGTCCCCTGAGCCAAACTCCACCCCAGGGCAAAGCATTGTACGACTTTGAGGTTAAAGATAAAGACCAGGATAAAGACTGTCTGGCCTTCAGCAAGGTAACACACACTCACATACAGACACATGCTGTACACACACACTCACTGAGGACGCTGTACTGTTATATCAGACACTGAATAAATGCAATAAAAGGAAAATATGTCTCAATCAGTGGAGAGTTTGAAGGGATGACTGTACATGTAACATAAATAGTGTAGTAGAATAAAACACTTATCTGTGGCGTTAAACCAGTCACTACTGACTCTACTCTTCTGTTTGGTTCCCAGAATGTAAACCACAGCAAGTTCAAACACAACAGATTGAACAAGTGCATGCTCTGTGTGGTACCTTCCCAAAGGAAATGCAGTTTTCACATCTTCCTCCATATTTTACTTGTACTCCATTTTTTCTGTTTTGTAAATAAAATAATATGATCAGCTTTCACATCAAAAGAAAGATACAGCTAGAACAGATACATATCTAGGCTATTGTCGCTGTACTGCTACTTTTCTCTAACAGTCAGAGCTTCGTCAGACTCATGTGATCAGCTGAATTACTTTTAAGTAACTAAAATCTGAATCTTCTTTGTGGTACAGTCAACTAATTTGTAATTTGCATAGTATTTGGAAAAGGTATACACACTAGTTAATAAGTTAAGGGATTTTTATATAGGATGTTTTTTACTGGTATAGTGTTTTACTTTACTGTGCCATGTTTTAACATTTTACACTGCTTTAACATGAGAGAGATATCAGTGGCTGATTTTAGTCATTAGCTCTTTAAGTCAGTGGGTTTTATATGAGGTATTTCAAGGATGAAGATAACATACAGTAGCAGCTGCTGCCCTTAAAGGTTTCCCTATCACTACCAGTCTACTGTGACCATGAAAATTCGTCTGAAGACATTTTAAAAATTTTTTTTTTTTTTTAAGTAAAGATGCCGGCAACTGATATTTTGTGCAGTGTAGTCAAACTCTTACATGGTTCTACCACCCAGTTGGAAGAAAAAAAAGATAGATGGAAGGCTCTTAAACAGAAGTTATACCACCATGAAACTTAAAACATCACAGTTGAGTTACTGTTCCATACTAATACAATTTTTCATGTGTATTCTAGCTTTTTAAGGCAGAGTAACATCTAAGATTATTAACTAATTATTATTGTCTAATACATCTTGTCTGCTTAAATGAGCTTTTTTGTGACGTGCTGTACCAAAGACAAATTCCACTGACTCCAGTTGTGTGGCCATTAAAGGGATAGTAAGTGATTGTAATCCAATACACTTTTTGTTAAATTCAGTGAATATTTCCTCATGCTTTGCCAGTGCTCATTTTTGTGTGCCATGGCTCTGTAAATGGAAAGTTGAGACCTTCCCCACAACATTGTTCCAGCCAATCAGCAACAGGTGGCGTTAGTGCTCAAGCAAAAGAGTGATGGGGGGGGGGCAGTGGGAGAGAGAGTTCTATGCACCAGCACACCAGGCACTGTGAAGAAGCGAAGATGGCCGAGATACAGCCAAGGAAATGAAGATCTGAAGAGTATAAAGTCAGAGGAAAGTTATATGACCAGGCAAGGGTGAAGGCGTTCCTAACCTCAGAGATTTTAAATCTGGAGAGGGGGGGGGGTGCTTCTGAGGGAGCACTAAAGTGAGAGGGTGTATTTATTTGGCAGTTGAGTTCAAACATCAAAAATCCTTCTGCAGAATCACTTACTCCCTTTAAAGTGAAGTGATGAATTCTCCCGTGGGACATATGATATCAAACTAACAAATCTTTGTGTGAATTGGAAAGTGCATGAAAAATGCCATGTATTGTATTGTACTTTTTGAAAAAGGCTGCTGTTAATTAGAAGAGCATCACGGCACTGCCAATACTTCATGTCTCTCTCTATTTGGATTTTTTTAAGTTGATCAAATTTAAGATTGGGACTAATTATCCTCGGGTCTGACTGTTGTTCCCATTCCGTTTTTGAAAATTAAGTCAAAAATGTTAAAATAATTAAGTTGGATTTGGGTAGGTGTTCAATCTCTCAGGCATGTTCATATCAAAGGTGAATGACTGGAGTTGTTTATGTCTCAAAATCATCCCCATTTGTTCAAGTGTCACTAAAATTATAGTCCTCACAGTCCTTCAGAAGTGTGTATCCAGGTTGGGTTTGATGTAAACAGTAATTTGTATTCTGCATACTCTTCTGTTCCTCAAAGCTTATCATTTTGTTCCTGCTGTTACACAGACTCATTTGTGCTAGGACTGAACACTCGACACATCCACTCTGTCCCTGCACTCTAATTGTGTCTCTGTAGAGAGAGAAAGATTATTAAATTACAGTGTACTGTACACTTCACTGTAGGTGTTTTACGACTGATCACAGCAATGCAAAGCATAGCCATACTTCACTGTAGATATTACCTTGTCGGAAACACACTGTGTTCTGCATCCAGACTAACAGACAATGAGTTGAGATAGCCGTAGTTTACAGTATTTAAAATTTTAGGGTGAAGCTAATCAACAGGTTAAAGATTGAAGATTACACAAAGCCATACTCTCACACAGAGACGCATGCCCCTGTTGTGTGTTGTATGGGTGTTGTCAAGCAGAAACAGTGTGTGTGATACTGTTTTCTCAGTGTGAAAGGCAATTACTCAGTATGACTAATACACAGTCATTTACCACCATTATCACTGCCATCCCTAATGGTCTTGCCAAGACCTTCGTAGTCACGAGAGTAGAGGAGCAACAGAGGGGAAAATACTTTCATGATGAAGTTTGTGGGTGTGTGGTGAACAAGGAACACAATGTTTCCATGACTGTCAGATATAATATTAGTATATTTTACAATGAAAAAGAGCTTATTATACAATCCTGTATGTATACTGGACATATAGTTGAACTGACTTTTATACAGTGTCATTTTGTAGTATTTGCAAGAATAGCACAACCTGTGGTAAGACACGTCAGTTTTCACCTCTACATACATAGTTATACATACTAAGGCAGTTAATTTCATTTTTCCACACAGTTTTACGTTCACCAAATCAGTTTTAGCTCACTTTTTTCATGATTACAACTCTCCAAAACTGTACACTGCTGCCACAAACCTCTACAGAATTAGGAAGCTTTCACCACTTGGCCCCATTAAAGTGAAAAATGCTCAAACACATTCTTAGAGGGTCTGTATACAAAAGTGATTATCTGCGACACTGTGAACTGAACTGAAAAGCTGCTGATTGGTTTGCATTTGAAATAAAGGCACATAAAATGATCTGAAACCAGTGCGCCTTGGAATAAGTGTTGAAGGTATATCCGACTTGTAGCTTAATAGGATACAACATGCAAGAACCAGTGTGTACGTGTGTAGTCTCACTCATTTCCTCTTCTGTCCAGGATGAGGTACTGACAGTTATCAGACGAGTGGACGATAACTGGGCAGAAGGCATGCTGGGAGACAAGATTGGCATCTTCCCCATTCTCTATGTGGAGGTAAACCCACAGACATTACACACACACACACACACATAAAACACTCACATATCAAGTTATTAGAGGAAGAGCTGTAAAAGCAACAACAATGTTGCAGCAGAACACAGTAATTTCATGTATCTTACTGCTATGTTTAAGAGAAGAGGCAGAAAACATTTTCATTATTAAGGTGAAAGTCCTTTCCTGCCTGTCTGCCGGTTTCCTTCTCATTCACATAAGTGGAGGCTGGCTTATTCAGATTCTATTAAGAGCGGATTAATCGATGAAATCACCAGTGAAAACGTAATACAAATACAGTATATAGTCTAAATTGATCATATATATATATATATATATATATGTATATATATATGTTCATTATCCTACATAAAAGACATTGTGCTTTCATGTTAAACTGCATTGAGGTTCCACATGTTTCCGGATCGGGATGTGATTTTATGGTGTCTATGTTTGACCTCGTATCTGTAGGAATACACAACCAAAACATTCAAATTGCCCCAGAAATACAAATTGCATTTGCAATGCCGTTTGAAGCTAGGCTGAGGTGGAGTTTTCTTTAAGGGATTTGCTCTCAGTAAAAGGATAAAAGCCCAACACCCCAAAAATTGTACCTCCTTTCATAATGCCATGCCTGTCAAGAGTGAAATATAGTTTACTTTAATCCTTGTGCAACTGAACAAAATATCATGCAAGTTGCTCTGGGTCACATTTAAGGCTTCTAAGCCGTGGTTAAAAGCCACTGGTAGAAACTGCAAGGATATGTGTTTCCTTCTTTCTTGCTGTTGTTAAGGTTTTAAATTTGTGAACACACTGATTCTCTTGTGGCCGTGTCGAAAACAAATGATGAAACCTTCAAAACTGGAGATTCACTCAAATTGGGAATGCGTGTATGTGTGTTTGTGAAGACAATAAGACTCTATAAGGTCAGATCCAGTGTAGCTAGTGCATTGTGTATTCATGTAGGGTAGCTTAGAGAAATTCATTAAGGTGGAGATTAGAGAGAGAGACTAATGGGATGACTCATACTTCATGCTGCTTTTAAAGATTATATTGCTTTCCATCTGCTATTAATACAACAAACACTCAATTATACAAGAAAATGCATGCCTTGATATCAGCATCCGTACATATTCTTATAAAATCACTGTTCTGCTCATATTTTTTCTGTTTTGCCAACCTTTAATCATACTTCCCTCTCAAAAAAACATTCTTTGCCTCTCCGGGTTTGCAGCCTGCACGGGTCTTGGATTTCTGGCTGCCCAGTCGTGTCCCTGAAATTAGCTGTTAGACCAAATGACTCTCTTAGGTGATGATGATTAAGCCATAGGCCGAGAGATGTCAGGACAAATACACGCAGACACACAGGGGTTCCTATTAGATAGAGATTCATCAATAATTTAGGCCTCTCCATCACTCTGACACAGCAGGGGTACAGGGGGCGTGTGTGTGTATCTTTAGTGTGTGTGTGTGGTGAGAGCTTAATGAGTAGGGCCCAGCTGGACTCCTGCTGATCTGTGTGTGTGTGTGTGTGTGTGTGTGTGTGTGTGTGTGTGTGTGTGTGTGTGTGTGTGTGTGTGTGTGTGTGT
>JAPMOB010249459.1:0-16495 GCA_029875015.1 Lepomis gibbosus
TTTGTTCCATACATTTAATGATTCACTCAACTTAATATCTTTGGTTATATGTATGCCCAAGTATTTCACTGCAGTTTTAAGAGGGATACCATATGCTGTCTCAAGGTGGCAGTCATGTATAGATCACACAGCTCACACTTTTTTAGGTTCAGTTGTAACCCAGATGCCTTTGAGAACGAGTCTATAGTTTCAGTAGCCTTTGGGACCTGTTCAACATTTTTAAGAAACAGAATGGTGACGTCAGCCAGCTGACTTATAACTATTCGGCTATCAAAGACATTTTAACTGTTCAATATCTGAATTTTTGATGAGGATTGACTACATTTCAGCTGCAATTACGAAGAGTGAGGGTGAGATTGGGCAGCCTTGTTTTATACCTCTGTTGATATTGAAGCGAGGCGTAGTGCCACCTGGGAGAGATATTGAGGTGTTGGTGTCATTATAAAAACATTTTATAGTGTTTCTAAATTTTTCTCCAAAACCACAGAGTTCCACAGCCTTAAAAATAAAGGGGTGTTCTACCGTGTCAAACGCCTTATAGAAATCCAAAAAGAGAATAAAGCCGGCGTCCTTTATGTGCTCATTATATTCAAGTAAATCAAGGACAAGGCGAACATTATTGTGAATTGATCTACCTCTCATAAATCCTGATTGAGTGTCACTTTTTATTTGAGGGAGACCCTTTTTAAGACAATTTGAAAATATGTGCTTTAGTACTTTAGAATCATTCTTTAATAGTGTAACCAGTCTCCAATTGTCCAAGAATTTGGGATCTTTGTTTGGGTTTGGAATTAGAACAATTACACCTTGCCTCAACGTCTGTGGAAGTGAGCGGTTGTTTAAATCTTCTTTAAGTGTTTCAAATAAAAGTACTTTAATATGCTCCCAGAAATGTTTATAAAAGTTGGCTGTGAGGCCATCTGGGCCAGGGGAGCGGTCCAAAGTCAAACATTGCAATGCCTTTTCAAGATCATTATACATTATCTCTGACTCACATGTAATTTGGAAGTCCTCATTTATTTGGGGAATAAAACCTCTGATTTGGTTAAAGAAGGCATCTGTTGCATCAGCTGAGAATCTAGAAGAATATAATTTGCTGAAAAAGGAATAAACTTCATTGTTTATAGTTTTAGGATCAGAGCATTCATTTTCATTAATGACCAGTGTTTATGTTATTTCTTTCCTGGCAGGTTTTCTCTAATCTACAGAAATAAAAAGAGTTTCTTGAACCTACACGGGGAAACCCCATTGGAAACATCAGCCAGCTTGATATTTCTGAGAAAATATCGGAATCTGTCACATTGAGCCACTCTGACAAACAGCTAAACTGTTTTCAGTCTGTAAAATCTAGACTTCTGTAGGACCTCACTGAAGCAGGACCCAGATCAGGAATGGTCTTCAGATATGCACAGTGCACCACTGATGTGTCTTGAGTAGACATGTGGATTGAACTAGGGAACATAACACCACAACATATCTTCAAAGAAGTACTGTGAACAAATACCTCGGTCATCAGACGGCATGAACCCTACACCCTCACAGCTGTCTCTCCCATTAGTGACTCAGATCTGATCTTTTTATGACAGTGCGAACATGAAAATGTTTGTCAGATTATACTTGCCCGTTTGAGTCCAGCCCAAAGGTGCCATCTTGCAAGAGCTGCACAATGGCTGCCCACTGCTCCTAGTTAGGATCGGTTATAGCTGGTGTACTGAGTAAAAATGTGTGATAATAACTCAACTTTTCTGCTACTGCTCTACATCAGATGTGTGATTCAGTGTGTTCAAAACATGAGTGACGAGGTGAGCCTGTTGGCGTAAAACAAGAGGCGCTACTTTATCTCAGTATGCTAAGTAAGTTTTAAATGTGTGCACACAGGCTACGAGCCTCATAAACCTCTGTTAGGTACAGGCTGCAACATATCCCACATAGCCTGCACAGACATACAAGCGAGAGTCACAAATGCCTGTTTGAAAGTTTTAAATATTTTGAAGATTTTCACAAATGTGGTTAATTTATTTGTAAACTATTAAATATATTCACAGATATTTTTTTTATTTGTGGAATTTGTTCATGTATTTGTATCTGTTTAATATTTGCAAAATATTTTTGAGTTTACAAATCTTCATTTTGTGTTTGTGCAAAGTGTTTTATGTTTAGAGATGACACATTTACACACAGATCACTCATCTGTTCACACAAATAATATTGAAACAGAAATAGCTCCATGGCAACTGAGCAGCCACAATTATTTCACTGTGATATAATGAATCTTGGCACCACATAGTGGTGAAACTAGTATGAAACAAACTGTCCATGCAGAAACGCATCCTGCTTCCTGCATTCATTCAGGGCAAAAAAAAGTTAAATAACTACGTACAGTACATGACAAACTGCAACATGAGCAGATGTAAAATGCATTCCAATACAACAGCCAGACAAAATTACAGCATGATGGTCCAATCTTTGTATCAACTGTGTCAGGGAACTGATTCAATTCTATAATTAATTTTTTTTATAGTTTGTGGTTTATATGTAGTGTGTATGTGGTAATTACAAGTTCGATCAATCCTTATATCAGTGCACAGGTTGCAGCTTCTCTTCCTCAAACATTTCAGTGGTTTTGATAGTCAGCAAGCTTGGAAAAGCTTTATTAGGTCGATGTTTTTATCAATGATGTTTGGCAGATTATGATGGAAACTTTTTTACAGAGCATGAATGATAAGGCTGATAAAGTATTTATAAAAGTATGCTAAAAGGCATTAAAATGACAAAAGACAAGGAAAATATTTGATTCTTATTTTTAAAAAATGAAACTTTCCTTTGCATAACAATTAAAATGTATCCAGTTTAATTTTCAGGAGATGAATATGTACACTTTTAATTTCATCATTTACCTCAAAGCAGTAAGCAAGTACTGTATAATAGATTTACAAAGCAAATACTGACATAGTATTTTGTCAAGGTATGTTCCAGCATCAAAATAGGTTTCAAAATACACAAGTACAATTTTGTTCGACATAAAATACGAAATAACTTTCATTATTATTTAAGACTATCCAAAGGGGGGAGGGTGTTCTCTTGTAGGTGACAATACAATCAGCAGTTCTCATAAATGCATTGAAAGGTAGTAGCAGCCAAAAAGAGAGAACTCAAAAAGCAAACATAAAAATATAGACTTCTTAAAAAGGATTTTTACTCTCAAGGATTTGAATATTTTAAGGCATTTTAAAAACATGTAGTGTAATTTGGCAATGTCTGCCTGTGTCAACTCTCCTCCATTTCATCCAGTCACCCAGCGTCTACATGACAATATGTGGTTTCTACTATCCTGAGATGTTTTCCTCTGCTTGAAGGCATCTGAGGACGTAGAGGATCACTTGATAGCAGAAAATATATTGGTCCTGTAAAAAAACAAAAAGGGAAAATGTGTGAACAAAACGTGGACCAAAAGGATCAAAAGAGTTAAGAATTAAGCTACTTAATACTAAAAGCAAACATTAAAATTCACCTCTGTCTGGACCATTCCCTGTCTCTGAAGTCTCATGTTCCTTACAACATCTGAAATATCAAACTATACATTTTTTTTAATTAGACTTTGATCATACCGAACAAAAGGAATAGAAACAGAATAAAATAATTGTCCACATAAGATTGTCTACTTACATCAGCGTCTTTACTGATGAGACCCAGAACCACGTCTATACAGATGAGGGTTCCTGATCGACCAATGCCTGCACTGCAGTGTGTGATTATGGGCCCTGATCGATGAATGTGCCTCATATAGGAAATAAAAGTGAGCAGCTGCTCGGGTTGTGAGGGCGTTCCGTGGTCCGGCCATCCCGTGTAGTTCAGATGAGTTACACGCTGTATTTCATTAGTCTGAGGAAAGTGAAACTCATATGTCATTGTGTCTATTGACAGTGTATACAACTTTTAATTATCATAAAAAAATTAGCATGAAATCTATAAACTAACCTGGATATCTTTGACCTCAATGATTCGGATTACAAAGTTGTCGAGATATTGGTCTTTGATCAGTGTGATCTGTAACCTGTCTCCCACCATCTCTGCTGTCCTCGGTGTGTCTGGCCAGTACCGCTGACATTTCACTTTCCCTCCTTCCACTTCCTGGGTCATCATGGCGATAACATTAGACTTCTGCTCCCAGACCATTTGCCAAAAGTCACCCAGAGTGGTGGGTAAGGGACCCTGACACGCAATGTACATATAGTTTTCATCCTTCACTGACATCTTGATGAAGTTGGCGTTGATGTAGCCCCCGTCTTTGCCCAGCATAACTCGAGTTGTGTCAACTAGAAGAGATACATACATAAGAGAATCATTTTTAAAATAATGTTTGACATTATAATTATCCGACTTTGGATTTAGTGAAAGGTACTGAATAGTTTTTACACTACAATATATGCACATTTGTCACTGTTCTTACAGGGAACAATATTCTTGTAGCGATTTTTCTTCTTGTTCTCCTTCGTCTGACCTATTAAACAGTCGTCCAGTGGCTGGAGATTCTGAAGATTCTGCCAGGAAGGAAAACAGATGTTCATAAAAATGTAATGAATCACAATTAATTCACCAGCATTAAAATTCAAAGTAGATTCTTACTTCAAACTCCTGCAGTGGGACCTTCTGCTCTAGAAGGCCCCTCATCATGCGGACCACAGTGTTGAGCTTTGGTCCTGTGTACTGGCCATCAGGGACCACCTTGACGAGGGGCAAAGAGGTCAGTTCATCCTCTGTGATGACTGGCCCATCTGCACGCAATGAGGGAACAAAACAGTTAAAGAAGAATTACAAGTAAACATCAACATGACAAAAGTAATGGCCAAAAACCATTTGGCCATTTGTCACTTAAGAAACAGAACCCTGACATGTACACACACACACACACACACACACACACGACCCTATGACACTAAGATGGAGAAATATAGTTCTCATCTGCCCACCCCAATCTCCCCATCACACGTCCTTTTAATGAATTAACATTTTAGAAAGTCGGCCTTACCATCTCTTGATTTGGAGTTCATGTTTTCAATAGGCAGATCATCACTTCCCCATGTGATTTCATCTTCCTCTGGCTGCCCAGCACTCATTTGCAGATAGCTGTTAGATTAGAACATATAAACGGTGAGTTGTGAATATATTTGCAGTCCTAATTGTGATAAGTGTAGTGCCAAAAGCAAAAATCGTACTTTTCGCTCCTTGGATCGTCCACACTCTCCTCATTCCACTCCACTTTCCGGGAACTCTATTATAAAAGAGTTTTTTTTAAATCATCTGTAACCAGCAAATAGTTTTAATGTTTTATCAAGTCTGATAGATTTGATTTGTACCTCAGGGGAGTCTTCAGGTAAAGAAGAGCCATCACAGTCAGTGTCCTCTGAAAGCTCTGCGCTGTGCACCGTCTCTCTTTTCTGCTCCAGTGGACTACTTTCATAGTCTGTGAAACATGGGAATGTAGTCTAGTTTGTAAAATGTACAATTTCATTTTTTTATTGTACAAATTAATTAGCATTGGTCTGCTGAGATTTCCAGCACATTTTCGAGCCTGCATGTTATTACCTGTTGGCGGTATGAGAGGGAAGCCTCCATATTTCATCTCATCACGGAGAGTGGACAGCTTAGTCTTTGCTCCACTGTCCTCACTCAGATCTGAAAGCAACATGTAGAAGAGTGAGTTGTGTGCACAGCGAAACAGTCAGATTCTTAGAAAACTAATCACAATCACATGATTCAAAATTTAATTTTAAATACAGGGGCGTAAGGATTGTAAATAATTAAAACAGGAGAAAGCAATTATCAAATAAAACGTTTCTAAAACATGTTAATCCCATGTTTTGGGTCTCTGCTTGTACCTGTGTTTCCATTGCACTTGTCAGAGTTGATGGGCAGATAGGCCAGGTATGTGTTTGGGTTCTGGTCTGGTGGCCTGGACACTATAAGATGTACCAGGCCTTTAGCTTTACGGATGGTGGTGACAGCTTTGGTGTGGGACACACCAGTCATTAGTTCTTCATTCACCTGCAAGAAAAAGACAGACAACCATAATTAAAACCCTTCAGAGAGGGCTGTGTTGTCTCAAAACATTCAGAGAAAATGCACACAAAAACAAAGCATACAAAAAAAACATTAGCAGATTAACATTAACATTATGTAAAATCAGTTATTTTAGTTAAGTTCATATTGTGGGCAGAGGTCAGCAATTAAATGTACTTTGCAGAAATCCGAACAGAAACTAACATTATGCATTAACTAAAAAAAATATATATTAAAGAGATCATAATATGCTCATTTCCAGGTTAAAATTTTTATTTAGGGGTTGTACCAGAACAGGTTTACATGGTTTCATTTTCAAAAAAAACACCATATTTTTGTTATACTGCACACTGCTGGAGCTCCACTTTTCACCCTGTGTGTTGAACGCTTCATTTTAGCTATAGAGTGATAACATCTTGCCTCTACAGGATCTTTGTTTAGAGTTGCACATGCGCAGCTCCTAGTTAAGGACTACTAGCCAATCAGAAGCAGAGAAGGGTTGGTAAGCCAGTAAACATGGCTTCGGTTCAGTTGTATATCAACCTTACCAGCTTAGAAACAGAGACTTGAGCAAGACTTTCAGAGCAGTAAGTTATTAATTTGTAACAAAAGTATCTTTCATCAATAAAGTTTTAACTGAGCTGTCTCTACATCACAGTAACAACTTTATGTCCATTGACTTCCTGGAGAGTAGCTAGAGTGTTTTTCCACCTGTATTTTCGAGGGCATGTCTGACTAGCTGCTAGGTGAGCATTATGAGACGTATTTTCTTGTGACGTCACAAGAAAGCGGAAGAAAAGGCTGGACTACAAACAAGCTGTTTTCAGGCAGTTCAGAGCAGTGTTTTCTGTGGGAGATGGGAACTCCCTTTGGGGTGGACGTTGGGCCTTTTCGAGGCATATAACTAAATAAAGGGGAGGGAAAAAAGACAAAAAGCATAATATGACCTCTTTAATGAGACCTTCAATTCTGAGCAGCATCACTCACTTTCAACAGCCTGTCTCCCACTTGCAGTTGGCGTGAGGACTCTGCTATTCCCCCTGGTGTGATGGACTTGACAAAGATCCCTCTTTCCCCTCCAATCACAGAGAAACCCAGACCGCCGGATTGTGGCTTCTCCAGATCCAGTTTTATTATCTCCTCCTACATATTCAACATACAAACGTGTAATCGCCTTTAAGTGTTTTGTAGCAAAGTGGCTATTAAGAAAACAAGCAAATGAAGTAATGAATGCTATCTGACATAAGCTTGATGGAAAAGTCAAGCTTTTGATGATAGTGATCACAATATCCTTGTGATAAGAATATGTCTAGTCTGCCAACATGAATTTATCCCTGTATTAACAATAGAGCTGTTCTAGATGTTTGCTTGAAACTTATATATAGAACAACAACATTTTTTTTAAGTCAAGTACAACTTTAAATAAAAAGCAATAAATTACAAATGTAATGTAAAAGGTAAATAACTTACCTCTAAAGGACAAAGTGCTGCAATACCTTCTGTATCTTTTGGATCTTCTTCTTTAAGAAATCCTTGAATAGAGAATATTGTTGAAATTCTAAATATAATAATTGCAATTACATGTAAAATAATAGACACAATCAAACATTTCAAGATGGGAAACGCCTCTAAGATGGGAAACATACCATTCATTCTGGATGAAACATTGGGGTTAATGTTGTTGTTAAGAAAAGAGACACTTTTCTGTGCAGGATAAACAGGCTTTCCATCCCTTTGAGCCAGAGAAACAAAACAAGAAAAATAAAGTTATTGAAATGATGCCACATACAGTATCAGGAGCTAAAAATAACCCTTTGTAGTGCCATCCTGCAAAACCAACACTGAATCAGCATGAAAATATTCTATATAGGCTACACATCTCATTGTTTGCTAGACTACCTTGTGGCCTTGAGATTGAGGTTGTCAAGAGAGAGCTCCAACAGTCTGGTGCTCTCACTGAGAGTCAGGTCCTGTGTGGGAGCACCGTTGATATAGTGGATTAAATCAAGTGGTCTCAGGCTGCCCTCCTCCAAGGCCGCTGAACCTGGCAGGATGTTTTTCACATATAAGACGCTGTATATACTGTCACTGCCACCACCTAGTACCAAACCTGGTGACAGAACAAGGAGTAAAACAATTTAGACTTGCAAGAACTCCGAACAGTGTAATACAGTGCCTGAATTATGGATGGGCCAGGGATATTTTATCTTAATGAGGGCAGTTTCTTACCCAGTGGTTCTTGGATGCCCTTAAAACAAATGTCAGGCAGCAGGTGGGCTTCTATGGGGGGCTTGGGAGCCTCTAGGACCCTCCCTACTGACAAATCAACCACCCGGGGGGCCGCACGCACAAGATTAACCACCTCGGTGTGGCCCATATTGGTCACATCTGTATTGTTCACCTGGAGATGGAAAATAAGAGATTCATAAATTACACATTAAAAGGAGTAGTGCAACAATTTGTGAAATGTGCTTATTTGCTTTGTGGTGGCAAGTTAGATGAGAAGGTCGATATCACTGTCATAAATACTGTGAGCTAAATAAAAGTTAGAGTCAGCAGGCATTTAAAAAGCTTAGCATAAATTCTGGAAGCAGGGGGATATAGCTAGCCTGCTAAAGTAAAATAAATAAATATCAGCCTTCCAGCATCTCTAATTATTGTAATTTAAATGTCATATTTCATTTAATTATTCCAAACACTTGACTTTGGACAGAGCCGGCTGTTCTCCTCTGCAGAGTAAGGGATTAGGGATGAAATCATACCATAATCATTCGGTCCCCGGGCCTGAGCCTTCCATCTCCTTTGGCAGGATCCTGGACGATGTCGTGGATGTAACATCCATGATCATTACCTTTGGTGAGTGTGAAGCCCAGGCTACCCTTTTCTGACTTTACCAAGGAGACCTTTAGCTCTACATCCTAACAACAGAGATAAATACAGGAATTACCCTCTGTCTGAATAAATCTTTAAAATTCAGATGCACGTTTTACTGGAACCCCTTTCTGAGTCAGACCTCGGAAATTCACAGATCACTAACTTTCTATCTTGAGAGCTTCCTTTCCTCAGTCCTTACCGGGACAAATTCCTCCATGTCCTGAACATTGCCGGGCACAGTTAGGTTTAAGGGCAGAGGCAGTGGAGGAGGCAGGGGATCTGGGCTCGGGGCAGTGGGGGAGGACACAATATGCAGGGGGGATGACTCCAGCTCAGCTGTCACAGGGGATGAAGGACACCTGTCCAAACAACCAGAAAGACAAAATCATATGACATACCAGAGAATATAAATTAATGCAGATGGCCATTATTTTAACATTGATCAAGTACCTCTTGCCAAGGTCCGATCTGGTCAGGTTTGGGGAGTAGAAGGCTGAGTGGCCGGTGTCATCCAGCTGACCAGTGCTGTCATAGCGTCCCAGTCCCAGGTTGCTGCTGTTGGGGGTGTGGTAGACACTCCGCTCCCAAGTTTGCCTGCTGTGCTCCAAAGTGCTCGGGCTGAAGGCTTCTTCCACCTCCTCGTCCCCATCAGTGCTGTCGCTGTAGCTGTTGTGCCGGCCGGGGGTCTTAAGCAGCAGCCTCTCTAGGGCCTCCTCTACGAGACCCTGACTCCTCTTGCCTTGTGTATTTGAAGGAGAGGTTGTCCTGCCGAAGCTCAGGCTGGACTCTGCCTGGGTCACCGGCTTCTTTCGGGGTGATGGAATGGGCGTCTGGGAAGAAATAAGTTATAATTGACTTTCCAACAATTACTGGTACCTGAAATGTGCACACAATAGTTAGTGACAAAAATGAGCATTATTTACTCACCAAAGCTGAAGTGTCCATTGCGGGAAGCACTCCACGGTCAGGTCTACAGAGGAGCAAAGTCACCTCCTGTCCTGTTCCTCGCAAGGCTGATATCACCTCCTATGTGAATGAATGAGAGGACACACAGAGACACAATTCAAACACTTTTTTCCAGCTTGATTTCCATTTATATCAAGGTGTGACAGCAGCAGGGAGAGAGATCCTACTTACATGTTGCGAGAGTCCTTTGAGGGGGGTTTGATTGACCCGCATAATGACGTCGCCCACGTTGATGCGTCCACTCTCCGCAGCTGGTTGGCCAGGAAAAAGCTTTTTAACCCGCACCATGCTGGAGCCGTGGGGTTCATCAGGGATGCTCTCCTCTCGACTAAAACTGAAGCCCAGCCCTGACGTGTTCTTCAGTAAGCGCACCTCAAACACATTATCTGTGGGGAGAAAAACATCCAGGTATAGTGAACTGGACACTCTTCATTTGCCAGTATGTGATGTGTGAATGTGAGCAAGGGCTACAAAAAAAAAAAATCTAATCGTTATGATGCTGACATATACTGCGATCTGCAATATGATTCACGATTGTTGGAAAAATCTATTAAAATCATGACAACATGTTTTCTTACATCTAGAGAGCAGGACTTGTAGGACGGGGCATCTCTGCAGCACTACAGTACATTTCCTTATAATGCCATTCTGCCACACATTTTACCTTGCAGTTTCTGTGGTTTAAATATTGCAGTTGGCCATTTTGAGATTTTGATATTTCAATTTATTGTATACCCTAATGTGAGCTTAGTTTCTACCTAATTACGTAAATTAATAACAAGTACCTAATTCCCACTTTGTGTTACTACTGAGCAAGCAAATACTATCCGTGGATGCAAAAACATAACATTTCATTCAAAAACACTGTAAGTGGGTGGCAATGGTGCAGAGGATAAAATGCATGCCTTTGGTGTGTGAGACCCGGTTTCAATTCACACTGTGACACATCCACTAATGTGTCTCTAAGCAAGACACTTAACCCCTGAGATTAACAAAAGCAAATTAGACTTCAGAGAGAACAAAGTATCTCTTCGTGTAAGTGTAGTTTTAGTGTATGTGAACAAAATTTTCCATTTCTTTGCCTCACCTTGTGTGACAAAGCTGTACTCTGGTTTTTCTATGAGCTCCAGTGGCTGCTCCTTATTCTTGGTCAGGTCTCTGTCGCGGTTGCGGTTAGCACGTAGTGGAGTGCACTGAGGTGTGAGTGGAGCATGGACATTGTCTGTAGGTGGATGACCCTTCTCCAGCAACAAGTGCACTGTCTGAGTGAGAAAATTATTTACTTAATGTTAGCAGCCAGCAGGACAACGACTAAACAGCTTGTTAGCAGGGTGCTGATGGAAAATGTCATCCCTCACCTGCCCAGTGTCTCTGAGAGCCTCAACCGCTTGCTGGTGAGTGGCTCCCTCCAGACCTTTTCCATTGACAGCCACCACACGATCACCTGAGCACAGGACACAGAGCTTTTAAGACACAAGAAGAGTCTAAAAAGATGAACACAATCGATTTAATCCAATTATTGTCATTCATGTTATAATTAAGTATTTAATGTTTTACGTCACTATTTGTTACATCACTGTATGGGCCATTACCTTTCTGTATCCTTCCGTCGAGCTCCGCGGCGCCTTTTGGTATGATGGCTTTGATGTAGATACCTCCATGTCGCACAGTTGTGTTGACTCCCCCCTAAGAAATTAACACAACACTTAGTCAAGTCAGCCAGAAAGAAAATAGTTCATTATGTATTTTCTATGGGGGTCGATGGCAAGTGTGGAGGTTTTTTTTCTCTCCCTCATTTCAAGCGTAATTGCTAAATGATAAATGCTTTGTCGTCACTGTTATAGAGATACAATATCTTGGTACATGACGTATATGTACTATTATTATAAAGAAAATATCAACCAAACTTCACACAATACAGTATGTTAAAGTTTCACTGAAATGGATACTGAAGTTTGTGGACCTTACAATAGATCAGGGTTTTGTTTTTGCCTGTGTGAACAGCACACAATAACTGGCTCAGATTTAGTTGAAGTAGGTGTTGCCATATGTGTCACACCTTTGGCTGTTCAAATATGTCATTAACAGTTTCATGTCTGATCAAACCCAATTCAGCAGAAAGTGTTTTCCCCCTCTGGCTGTTTCTTCTGTTTGCCTGCTTATCAACCACATGTTAGACAGAAGTTATCTTAACGACCCAAACATGGCTTCATTCTTCAACAGTTCAGCCTTAGAAGAATAACTTTGTAATGACACAATTTTTCAGATATGTCACAATCATCAAAGCACCACCTCAGATGCGGTTAACTATAATGTTCCCTTTTTTTTTTAACAAACAATGTGGATGTATTCCAGATGCATTCATATTTGAATTATGCTTTGGTTGAATATTGAAATTATTTCTAATGCAAGACAAAGCTTTTAACATATCACAATTATGAACTGGTTGAAAATGAAAAAAATCCTCCACTGTGATGTTATTGACAATAGTACAATAATAATCAGAGACAGGGAATTTTCTACTCCATGCCTATTTGGTTATGATAGTCTGGATGATGGGTTTATTGAGATGAATTTTATGGTTATTTCAATGTTTGTATTACTAATACAGCATGACACTCATTCAGTTATGATTCTAAACACAAATATTTGACAGCAATCCTGGTCTGAAGACACACAGTGAAGTCATGTTATTAAGTGTTATTGTGCCAAAGGAGTAAGTGAATCCATGCCAATGAATACATTGTTCAAAATCCCTCAGAGAGAAATTATATTAGTGGCACTACAGTAAGTCACTGTACAGTAAGAAGCAAACATGTAGGAAATCATAAGAAGGCTCATTAATCAGTCCTGTTAAAATCTTTATGGTCCTTAATGTGAAGGTGCTAAAGATACTTTGAGACATTTATAAAAAAATCCCTATTGATAAGAAAAGCTAGCATGCAAAAAGAATAAAGTGGACAATATTCCCAATATTCCCACAAGAGCTTCCCGATCTGACAAAAAAGCAAACCAAACCAAGCAACATATAAGCACAAACAGACAACAGTGACATGGCAGGGGGAGGGGCAAAACAAAGAGAGGATTAAAACCTTGCCGAACAGTACCGTGACACTTATGCCCAGGCTGCTGTCTTTTTTGGACAGCTCTACGTCAAATAGTTCTCCTGGACGGAGACTATTGACCCCTGGGGCATTACCATTTAAATTTTCCATGGTGTATTCCTGCAAACAGAGAACAGGGTATTAAGTTGAAGTACCACAAGCTGGGACATGCAGGAAGAAAAAGGGAACAAGGGCAAGTGCCGGAGCTGAACAAGGTAATGCTGAGAAGAAAGTGAGACGATATTACATTCAAGGAGGGACATGCTGCCTTGCATTGACATTGTAAATGCAATGGTAAGCAAAGATTATATACAACAGGCAGTTAGTTGTGCCAAGCATCTGACAGGTGATGCGTAATGCTTGCTTGTGGAAGAACAATTCTTATCCTCTTCAATTAAAAAAAAGTTTATTTGCTTCACCAGGATTAAAAAACATCTGTGAGTTCTGATTCATAGACCTACTGAGCGGACAACTAATATGTAGGCAAACACAATGAATTCTTAAACACAAGGGCCCACCTTTTTGACCTTCAGTTTCTCTTGACTACTGGAATAAGTCTCCTCGTCCATGTCTGAATCTCCCCAGTCAGAATGCTCGGAAACTTTGGGAGTTTCTGAGACTTTAGCTTTTCTAGTTTTGGGTGGCAAAGCCGGTGGCGTAGGGTCCAAACCCACATTAGGTTCTGGTTTATGATGTTGGGCAATGGGTACAGCTGCGGCTCTTTCTAGGCACTGCTGAACTCCATTAGCAGGGGGTGGGCTGAGTTTAGCAACACTGCTTGTCCTGGAGTTTTGAGAACTGAGGCTGGTGTGCTGCTGGACTGAGGAGGAGGTGGATGAAGGTGTGTCAGTGCTGTGGAGAGGAGGACTGGGACTTCCTGTTCCCGCCTGCTCCTCTGACGAGGTATCAAAGTCCATTTCTCTACTCTGCCCAGAGTTGAGTGGCTTTATTGCAGACGTGGCTTGGTAGGGAGCATGGCCTGAAAAAGATTCTGTCAAAATGAGGAAGAACAGTGATATCAGTCTGCAAGTCTAGAAGTAAAAGAAAACACTGGAAATGCAAACTATACATGATGACAAAAAATAAATATGACAAAGAAAAAAACACAATATGAATTTTACACATATGAAAAAAGTACACTCATATCCCCGCCTTTACCTCTGTAGAGCCTCTCTTTGGGCTGTGACACCATCAGAGTAACATCATCAGGAGCATTTTGGAGGATATCTATCGTAGTGGCATGAGAGAGCCCATGTAGGTTTACATCATTCACTGAGATCAGCCGGTCGCCTGCATCAACATTACAACTATTACACACATGGAAGACAACCAGGTGTGGCAAGACAGAGAACTGCCAACCATGGGAAACAGTCTGTACTTGTATAGTGCCGTTCTAGTCTTCCGACCACTCAAAGTGCTTTCACACCATGTCACTTTTAATCATTCACACATTGTTAACATTCGTACACTGATGGAACAACCTTCAGGAGCAACTGGGAGAGCCGTGGGATCTAATTACCAATCTTTTGATTAGCAGGAAACTTGCTCTACCTCCTGCCTCCACGGCCGCCCAGCAGTCAATTAATAAACATCATAGTCCACTAGGGGTGGGAATCTATAGGCACCTCACGATTCGATTACGATTCAGAGGGCTGCAATTCGATTATAAAATGATTATCGATGCATCTTGATGCATAACTTTTTTCTATACAGGATTCCTGGATAATAACTAAGCATTTAATTTTGCGCATTAAAATACAAAAGAAACATCTCCTAATTAGCTTAAAGGGACTAGTTTGCATCCCTAATTTACTTTATTAACCTCAGCTCCATGCTCCCTCCTTTCTTTAATGACCAGCTTTAACTGAAAAAATAATTATCAGGATGTGCAGTATGTATAAAGGACAGAGCTGTACACCTGCTTAGTTTAAGCTTGTACCTGATGTTCTCAACCCTTGATTAGTAGGTTAGTTAGTAATGACATACAGCTGATAATTAATATTACTTCTTTACAAATTTAGCTAATGTTACATAAATAAATAAATATTTTTAGTGCCTTTCACGGGACCCAAGGACGCTTTACACATAGTTACAGAACAACAAAAAGTCATTCAGGATTGAATGCCTGGGTAAAGAGCTGGATTTTTAGTAGATTTGTGAAAGTGTCCAGACAGGGAGCATGTGGGGTCTCTGTTGGGATGAGTTCCAGAGTGTGGGGGCTGTGACGCTGAAGGCTCTGTCCCTAAAGTTTGGAGTCTGGTGTGGGGGACACAGAGCAAGCCCGTGTACAGGGAATGTTGGCTAGCACCAACAGCTTTCACTTTTCCAGCCGTTGGGGAAACTACAGACTTTTATCTGCTTTTATTAACAGACACACTGTGATCTACACTGTACGTTTACTACCAGACAGAAACTTTCTGCTAATATATTTCTCCGCTAACTTTCACGTCACGTTCTGCGGCTCTCTCTCTCTCACTCGCTCGTCCTCACACACAGGATGCACAGAGGGCTGCAGAGCTTCGAGTGTCACCGTGCTCGCAGTGTGTGAGTTAAAATAATTACTTGCGCATTGATTTTAATGATTGTGTGACATTTTGGGGTGGTTATTCATTGTGTGGGGTAACGAATACAGGGGGACAGTGGTAGCTCTGTTGTGTGCGCCCCACAGACGATCCGGGCGCTGCGCTTCCGCGTGTTCCGCCTTTTGCGTTCTGTCAACATTATGTTATAAATTAACATTTAAATAATCGATTTTTAGACATTTGTTAATCGATTCATAATCTTTCACGTCCGCATTGCGATGCATCTAAGAATCGATTATTTCTCCCACCCCTATAGTCAACCCATATAGGAGGAAGAGTGTAGCAAAACAATGGCCTACCAGGTTTGAGGCAGCCATTGAGATCAGCAGGACCACCAGGAGTGACGGAACTAATGATAGTGCCATGGTCCATACGACCAGAGTCCTGCCCTACAACCTGGAACCCTAGAGAACACAAACATTTACACACACACATTAGGGGAACACATAAATGCCTTAAATCTCATTTATAAAACTTGTCATCTCTGACAGCTGTGTGTAACAAAAGAGTTGCTATTTAAGAAAATGTGTATACACACTTACCGAGGCCGTATTTCGCATCTTTCTTCAGGTTTACAGTTGTGATTTCTCTCTCTGGAGATGGTAAGGCACTGAGCTTTTTCTTGAGCGAGTCTGTGCAGCAGAAGGACACGTGGTAGTTGTTATATTTACTAGAATATGCCTATGACTTTTTCTGCATATTATGGTATAATTTTATTAATGTCACAGGGGATATACAGCAGTCCACTCAGAGAATTAGACTCTGTAGCTATACTACGTAGCTAACATTACACTGTAACTATTAATCAGCTCTGGCAGACATACGGTGTTGCTGAGGGGCCCCTACTTTAGCACTGTTGGCTAATGGGCCTGATAAGACGGGTTAAGCTAGGATGAAAGGGAAGGTCAT
>JAPMOB010249462.1:0-12898 GCA_029875015.1 Lepomis gibbosus
GAAGTACTTTGGTCAGATGTATTTTACTTTATTGTGCAGAGCCGTGGTCTCAGGGGTCCTTGAGGAGTGTGATGGTTTATTTTCATTATAATCCCCTAAGTAACAGTGACTGTCTAAGTCCTGGGTCCTGGGTTTCTCTCACTTTCTATAATAAAACTTGTAAAACCAAAGATTCTATCAGACTGAGACAAACCCTCATCAAACGGGGCCCCGCGGTCTGGTTTGAGCCAGTTTAGGGGCCCTGATGTGAAAGTTTAATCTCTTCACGTGTAGAAATGAAAATGAGTGACGAATCAGCTGCAGGTAGAAATGCTCAGGTGTGGACAGGTTTTAGATGAACCAGGGCCCCGTGTGGATCTGGATCAGGATCGAGGTGTTTTAAAGAAGCAGCTTTGATCTGCGGAGCTCTCGAACTAAATCTTTCAAACAGTCGGTGCAGAATCTGTTTTTCATCCAGCAGCCGGAGGAAAGAAAAGTACCACAGGAATACTGGACTACAGTCCTGATCCACAGAGGTCAGCAGGACTAGCAGAACCTGAATGAAGACCCTGAGGCTCCCCGGGGTTTCTGGATCAGTAAACCCGACCTGACTACGAGATGTGAGCTCGTCCTGTGGAGGACCTCTAGACCTGATCCAGGACTCTTTAGGTCTGCTCTGAACTTCAGCTCACAGTTCAGCAGGTCGGTGCATCCTGTTCCAGAGTTTCCTGCAGCTGGAGGTCAGACAGGTGAACTTAGTTTGCTGCCTGAGCACTTTCAGTACTTTTAGAACCTGGTGATACTTTTAGGTCAAAGATCTTAATCTTCTAAGTTTTCTTGTATCAGCAGATGTTTGTAAATCTGAGCTGAAAACACAGCAGTTCACCTTTAAACAGCTGAGCACAGTAACTAAGTACATTTACTCGAGTACCTGGACTTCAGCACAGGTTAGAGGTACCTGAGTATTTTCTTTACTGTACTTCTGCTCCAACACATCTCAGGAGGAAATACTTTATACTTTACTGCATTTATACAATTTATAAATTAAGATTTTCAGCCACAAAACATGTGAAGAGTTTTTTAAATTTGATGTTTTGTTATAAATGAAACTCCAACAGTTTGTCCAAGTGCAGCTGAAAACATTACAAATACAGGAATACCAGTTAAACTGCTGGTTAGCCAAAGCTGGTCTGTCATGTGATCAAAATCACATAACTTCTCAAATGTCGGTCCCACATGAGGGAGGATCAGTCATCAAACAGGAGGCTGTCAGTGACAGACAGTTTTGACAAAGTTGATATTAAGGAGCATAAAGTCAATTTAAATAAAACAACGCTGCTATTTTTTGGCCTATTGTGCTCATAAAATGTTTGTCCATCAAAAAATAGTAGAACTTTGTTTGTTTAAACTATATAATTTACATTGTCAAATTTCCAAGTGTCCCACTTTAGGAAATGTGGTTTTGAAAAGCGGGACAGTACAAAAAAAGTGCAGAGGGGCTCGGTTTGTGGGGCAAAATGTTTTTTTACAGGGTTTGGTGGTTTTTGGTTGTGTGTGTGTGAAGGGAGTAGATGTCTTAAAATGAAAAAATAGCTCTTAACTTAAAAAAACCAATACACTTATTTTTATGCATCTAATGATTAATTAATTTAAACGTGTTTCAAACACAAAGCAGAGAAAGACAGAGATTTTCAGACAGTCATAATTGCATCAAATCATCATCATATGATATGATATAAACATTATTAGTTGATGTTCAGTTATTAATGTTTCATTCATCCATAACCAAGCGAGTTACTAACTTCAGTTTTTTTTTAATATTCTACATGAATAAAGATCATTTTTTATACTTTCAGTGCCCCACATTAGGAAGTGCTGATGGGCTCAAAGGATTTGCACTAACTGCACTAATTTGCCTGTCATTTCCTTTAGGAATGTGTTTTCTGTATTTTCTCTTTTGATTTGATTAGGACACATCCTGAGGTTTTTAAAATGGCAGTGGGTGTTGATTTAATTCATTGGCTTCACATCGCAATATGTCACAGAAATCAAAAGCTGTCCCACATCAGGGCAAATCAAATGCAGGAATGTGTCTGCAGTTCTGTAAGTGAGCAGAGGGGGGCGCCTTCGTACCGCTGTCAGGTCAGCCAGGAGCCACAGGAGCACCGATCACAGGATATATATATATATGTTTCTCAGGTTGGACAGTGAAATGAAGGGGCACTTAGTAGATCAGTTATGTGTGTGTAAATATAAATAACTGAAAACTGTTCTTTTATTTTATTTATTTTATTTGTTCTAACAGAGCTTTTATTATCTGCTGTATGTGGCTCAGTCTTTCACTTCATTGTCCAGCCCTGTTAGAAATGATTAATAACCAACCTTCAGTCCAAAACAAAGAGTTCATAATCATCTTTTCTAATATTTGATCTGTGGCAGGATTTTGTCCCTCTGTGAAGAGCCAATCAGAACCTCAGGAGCCCACCTGTGCTCAGCAGGTGTGACTTTCAGCACCATCATACCTGCAGGTACGT
The DNA here is from genome assembly GCA_029875015.1 of Lepomis gibbosus. Lineage (NCBI taxonomy): Eukaryota > Metazoa > Chordata > Actinopteri > Centrarchiformes > Centrarchidae > Lepomis > Lepomis gibbosus. The sequence goes on from JAPMOB010249462.1 coordinate 2,514, forward strand.
TCACACAACCCCACACAGCTGTTTGCATTCAGCTCGTACATTCTAGAAACTTCACAGCTGTGAGTCTTTATGTTTTGTTTCGGTTGTTTGTGGATCTAAAGCAGCCGCAGGTCTGGAATCAGCAAAGGAATCTGACTGAATGCGTTTCACTCGTTTTCATTCTGATAATAAAATCTAATAAATAAATGAGTTTCAGGCTTTTTCCTGTTGCTGATCTGAGAGCTGCTGCTTTGTTTCATCGCTCAGGTTCAGTTTGTAAAATCTGAGTCTGTACAGGAACATGTAACTTCTGGAAGTGTAAAGTATTATTATCAAGTATAAGTACCTCAAGAGAGGACTTAATATTTGAGTAACTGTGCTGACAAATGTACTTTTTAGTTTTATACTTTACATTTAATCCCACTGAGAAGCAGCTCAGAAACACTTAAAGATATAAACATGTGAGTCAAAGCTGCAGCTGAGCTCGTCTCTTCCTGCTGTTTCACCTTCACAGGTTAAAGAAACAAACATGATCCTGTGTGTTTGATCAGCTGATGTTGCATTTAGGGTCCAGTCATCATGTCGTTTGACTAAAAACAGAAAACAAACGTGCTTTTAAACAACAACAATAACAAAAAGGCTGAGTGCAAATTAATGACGTTTAAATCAGAAATACTTTAATGATCCCTGAGGGGAGCCGACGCTCATCCAGACAGTAAAGAAATATAAATAATAATAAATAAGTTGGCAAGAAGAAAATAGAACAAAGAGACAAAAGATATAAATATACATGTACATTATACTACAGTATGTGACAGACGTGCAATGAATAAATACTAATAACACTGATAGAGGTTAAATCCTCAGATGTGTTCAGACAGAGTAAACCAGAGATGTTAGTAAAGTGTTGCACAACATGCAGCTTCTGTCCTGAGACAGTAAAAACTCCTGTGAGGTGAAACTAAATGTCCAGAGTGGGATGATGCTGCCGGACGAGACGGCGAGGTCGGGTCCTGAATCTCTGCAGCAGCTTCAGGCTGAGACACCAAACACAGGAGGAGAATCTGCTGCATGCTGACTGGTTAAAGTCATGAAACCTGCAGATTCACCTCACATGTGGTCACAGTCTGAGACGTTAAGTCAGGTGATGTTTAACTCGTGGTAACGTTGTAAAAAGGCGTGCTCTGGGTTAAAGTTGCACATATTTGTTGTTAATTGTTGTTGTATATTTTTATATTTTGTCAATTTATATATTTATGTTCACAATATAAATACTCTCTTGCTGCACGTCTGCACGACACAAACCCTGAATAATGCTCATATAAATATCTTTTTTTCTTTCTCTTCAAATATTATTTTTTATCTATATTCTTCTAATATTCTTCTATAATTTGCCTTTGTTTATTCCATATTTATATATTCCTACATTTCTTTATGTGAGCTGTGTGTTTGTCTACATTTAGCACATCATCACCAAAGCAAATTCCTTGTATGTGTAAAAACATTAAATCTCCTTCTGATCCTGAATCAGCCAGACTATGTTATGTTCTTTAAACTAAATTATAAATAAATTAACTGTGACTTTGTTGCACACGGGACTCGAACCCGCGTCTCCTGAGTGAAAGTCTGTAGAGGCCCTGTAATCGTGTGGCCCTGCTCGCCATCAGCGATCACATCCTATCAGTGAACATGGGTCACAATGAGCTGCTAGCTGATGGATGGGCGGGGCTAGCACGACCGCTAACAAGCTAATCGGCTAGCATGTTTACTGCCAGCTGAGTTTTTATTTAGGCCTAATGAAGAAGTGAATTTTGAAAATGAGGATTGTTGTCTGGATCTTTAATCGTTAATAATTGTTAGTCGCAGTGAGCTTTCGCCTCTTTGTTGTTTTGAAGCTGCTGGAGGTCTGAAACATTCAGAGGGATCAAACTGGTCCATGAGTTCTGTTTCAGAGGGCGGCTCCTGCTGCAGGGTCGTGGTTTATTGTTCAAATCTCCAGTAAAACAAAAAATGTTTTACAAACGTTCAGGTTTTTGGTTTGTGTGTTCAGACAAATATAAATATTAACAGTTAGAGGACGTGAAACCTTTAACTTGCTCAGAGACTGTTCGGTGCCGGAGTTTTTGTTTTTGAAACTAAAAATTAAAATGAGATTCAAATTTAAAATGTTTCCAAAATTAATTTAAAAAAAGAAGGAGCCCCCTGGTGGTTTGAGCACCAAAGACACAAACATGATCATTTCTGAAACACACAGGCCTGTTTAATGTAAAGGTCAGAAAATTTGTTTACAGGTTGAATATTTATTATATGAATTATTACTGAAGAATAAACTACAGACTAAGTTCTAATTTTATTATAGAAGTTTATTAATATTGTATAATATTAATAAACTATTAACTATTAATTAACTATTAACTACTATTGTAAAATATTAATATTGTATATTAAAGTTATTTATTAAATCGTTTAGGCCTTTAAAGTGACTCCTTTAAATATCTGCAGCTGTATTGATAATAGATTATTTATTAACCTGTCTGTTAATTGTCTGAACACTTCGATCTGCTGATGAACGCATCATCATTTAACCTCGTTCCTGTTTTACAAACTAAAGTCTGAGACATTAATTATTATTTCTCTTCTCTCATCCAGCAAATCAGGGCCGAGCCGCTGAGCCAATCAGGAGGCCCTCCTAAATACAGGCGCCCCTACGTCACCGCCAGGTCGTCCAATCGGGACAGAGACCCCCCCACCGCTGCTCTCCGTTTCCTCCTCTCAAAGTTTGGACTTTGGAGCTCATAGACAGGAGGACCGGATGATGTTTTATTATCTCACAGAACTTCTTGAACTCAGCAGAGAACGGGTCTTTTTTGCCGTCCTGGTCTGGAGGAGGACCTGGATCCGGATCTGTCTGCGGGGGAAGCTGACCTCTTTCTGGTGCTTTTCTTGCAAGTGGAAGATTTTGGGTTTTCGCCGCCGGAGCCTGAGATGGGTTTTGCTTGTGACCCCAGAGAAGAGCGGGTTTAGTTGTTTCTGGACTCTGTCAGGCGCGCGGGGCCCTAAAGACCCGGAGAAACCTGCTCCAGTCCTCCCGGATCCCCCAGAGAAGTGGTAATGTTAGCCGTGGGTCAGATGGACGGGTCCCGACAGAGCGCCTTCCTCCTCAGCACCCCCCCTTTGGCAGCTCTGCACACCATGACCGAGATGAAGACCCCGCTGTACCCGGCGTACCCGCTCTCCTCCAGCGGCCCCAACTCCTCTACCTCACCGGCCACCACCTCTCCCAACCCGGGCGGCATGGCCGTGTCCTCCCCGGGGATCAAAAGCTCCACGGGGCTGTCCTCCGGGCTCGGCTCCCCGCAGCTGTGCTCCTCCGCCACCCCTCACGGAATAAACGACATCCTGAGCCGGCCCACCGCCGCCTCCACCGCCGGCTCCACGGTCTCCGTGGCCGCCGCAGCCGCCTCCTCCTCGGCGGGGATCCTGTCCGGGCTGCCCCGGTTCAGCAGCCTCAGCCCGCCGCCGCCTCCCGGACTTTACTTCAGCCCCAGCGCCGCGGCGGTGGCGGTGGCTCGGTACCCGAAGCCCCTGACGGAGCTGCCGGGCAGGACGCCGATCTTCTGGCCGGGAGTCATGCAGAGCCCGCACTGGAGGGACGCCAGATTTGCGTGTTCACCGCGTAAGTGTGTGCGGGGTCTGAGGAAGCATCGGGGTTTAAAAAAGGCTGTTTAATCCTGTCAGAATAAAATAATCTGTTAGAGTAAAACCCGCACGGTGCTGTAGAGTTCTGGAGGCCGGTGTAGCTCAGACTTCTCATGCCTTTATCTTGTTATATTTCAGATCATAACTCCGTGTTACTGGACAAAGACGGGAAAAGGAAACACACGCGCCCCACGTTTTCAGGACAGCAAATATTCGCGCTGGAAAAGACTTTTGAACAGACTAAATACCTGGCGGGGCCGGAGAGAGCCCGGCTGGCGTACTCCCTGGGCATGACCGAGAGTCAAGTCAAGGTAGATCCAGATCCAGCTGGGGAACGACAGCATTTAAAATAAGAAAAGCTCAGCTCCTCCTCTTCAGAGCACAGAGAAATATTTCTTTCTTTATTTCTTTCACTTGTTAAAAATCAGTTTTCTCCAAACTGACAATCATTTTTGCATTTTTAAATTAAAATGCTGAAATTAATTAATAATCTGATTAATTTCAGGTTAAATTAATGATAAATTGTGGGATATTTTTTGGTTTATTTTCCCTGTATAATATTCAAATTAACGCAAATTTTCTTTTTTCCGTTTGTGCTAAAAATCTTTTAACTCAGGAGGCCTTTCTGACATTTAGTTGCTCCCATAATGCATCATTATTTTCTTGCACCTGCCTTTATTTTTTTCTGTGCAGGTGTTTTTTTAATCTCTTGTGCAGGACGTTGTTCTGCAGGTTTTTTTCGCTCTAGAAATGAACTTTAATTGTTTTATTATTTAACCTGAAATTATTTCTATATTTATTTAAAAGGACAATAATTCTGCAGCATGAAATATAAAATGTGTTTGTGTGATCCTGCAGAGTTTCAGCCTGTTAACCGTGTGTGTGTTTGTGTGTGTGTGCAGGTCTGGTTTCAGAACAGACGGACTAAGTGGAGGAAAAAGCACGCGGCGGAGATGGCGACCGCCAAGAAGAAGCAGGACTCGGAGACGGAGAGACTGAAGGGGACCTCGGACAACGAAGAGGAGGACGACGACTACAACAAGCCCCTGGACCCGAACTCGGACGACGAGAAGATCACCCAGCTGCTGAAGAAGCACAAGCCGGGCCCCGCGCTGCTGCTGCACACGTCGGAGAACGACAGCTCGTAACTCCGCGGACATGAACCGGACACTCGGAATCGGACTCTCGGAGCCGGACTCTCCTGCTGCAGACTGCTTTATTTCTGGAGGCCGGTGTCCGGACAGACTGACGAGCTGGACTAACACTTTAAGGCCCCCAAAACAGACGGACTGGACTCTGAACTTGTAAATAGAAGCGTGAGTTGTGTCCGAGAGAAACGACCTGCTGTGAATAAGTTCCGTGTTTCTGTGCAGACCCCAGATCAGCTGAAAACACCCGCAGTTTATTTCGTTTTCTATGTCAGTAAGTCCTCCTCCAGCGGGGCCGCGAAGGCCTCCTCACACATCAGTCTCAAATTAGGAGGGAGACCCTGAACGCACCACACGCACCTGTACAGACACGCGAAGCGGCAGAAATATGTCACACGTTTTTATTTATATGTTTTAAGTTGTGACTGGCGCCTGCGCAGTGGTGTATCAAAGCAGGTTAATGTAATGCACTTTTATTTAATAAAAACCTCAAATGTTTGCTTGTTGTTTTCACACCGCACGTGGTAATTAAAACAGGTGTTTAATTAATTAATGGCGGGATTGAGTAATGAATTAATGACGAGCCGATACGTCACCTGCCTTAATCCATTAATCTAATCAATATTCACAATTTAACTCCTTTCTATTTCTGCTGTCATCGAATATTTTACTGGCAGCGCAATTATTATTATTATTATTATTATTATTATTATTATTATTATTATTATTATTATTATTATTATTATTATTATTATTACCACAGGAGCTGCTGCTGTGCGCGTTCGGTTTTTGTCTTAAATTTAAACTTTAAAACATTTTGAAGATGATTTTGATGAAAAGAGAAAGAGAAAAAAATTTACATTTAATAAAGGAACAAACACATTTTAAAACATCTCGTATAAAAACAGTGACGAGCTGAACCTGAAGTGTTTCTGAGGAGGAACAAAGTGCACATCTTTACGCACTGAAGCGACCTGGTTCCGGTTCTGCTGCTGACGTTAAACGGATCACACCTGGGTCCAGGTGTACCTGGCTGCTGCAGCAGGGAGTCAGGTGTCTGAAAATGTGGCCCAAACTTAAATTTTTGAACAAAAATATAAATTATTAAACGAAAAAAGGTAAAGCTGGTTGAGATTTCAGTTTGCCTCCCTGCGGCAGCGGGCAGCAGCAGCTCCCCTCCGCGGCCCGGCAGCTCCTCTGCTCCGGGTTGTTTCTGTGAGTGTGGGCCTTTATTCACCCGAAGAGTCACAGAAATATTCACTTTATTTCTTCAGTGGAATTAGACCACAGGGGAACAAAAAATCAAAATGAATCCCGTCTTTTAGCTAAAATGTGTTTTTCTGCCCTCATTAAAATAATTCTGTAGGCTGGTCCTGAGGTGGGAACAAACTAGACTTGAAACAGAAATGAGCATAAATCTATGACACAGACAAACGAAACAATTCATGTTTAATCTAAAAGACATTCCCACACAATCTGCAGAGACTCCGCCTCCCTGCTGGACCTTTCTAACGAACAAACCTCCAATAATAATCCAGATGAACCTTTTTATGATTTTGGAGAAAAAGTCCCACATTAATCAGAGAAAATAGATTTTATTGTGTTTATTATAGTTTTACAGCAGGAGAACACAAACACACCGGATGTGTGAGTTTAGATTCTGACTGAAGAGGGTTTTTATTTTGGTCTTCTGATATATTTGGAATAACATGACTTTATTTAATTTAGAGTTGAGTGTTTTTTTTTAAACCTTCAGGCCTCATATTTGTCCTCGTTCCCAATAAGAACAAATCAGTCAGCTTCCTGTTCACAGCACCAGCTCCGGTCCATCTAATCTAAATATGAATTATAATTAATTATCATTAAATTAAACTAACAAAAGATAAACTGCCTGTTTCCGTGGTCCTCCGCCCTTTTCTTCTTCTTCTGCTGCAGCTCCTTGGTGACTGAATGAAAACTATTTCATAGAAACACTGAGGTCGTGATTTTCCAGTTTGAAGCTCAAAATGATTTTCAGATTAAAACGAGTCTGACAGACGAGAGGAGCTCGTCATCATCTCAGGACCCCTGAGGTTTATCGTGTGACCTTTCAAAGGGCCACGCCCCTAAGGTTGGGATCCCCAGTATGTGGACAGGGGGAAAACTGAACTGAGGCTGTAATTAAATTAATATTTCGCTGTTTTGCCAGAATAATACCGAGAACAAAACCAGCTGATCACTGAGCTGAAACAAGCTGTTGATTAATCGATTAGTTTGTTGGCAGAAAATAAATCTGCTACTATTTTGATATTTGATGGATCTTTTGCGTTATTAAAAGTGAACCCGGTTCCGGGTTTCGGCCTGTTGGTGGACACATGAGGCAGATTGGCGTCAATCTGACATTTTATAAGAAAAAAAAAAGATAAATCCAGAAAATACATTTTTATTAGGTTTATTGGACAGAATGAGCGCGAGGCCACACGGCGGGATAAAGACATCATACAAAGAGGCCTGCAGGGAATAAATACTGCATTTATATAATAAAACAAACAGAACATCAGTGACATTTATATAAAACTCAGATGATGGACTCAAACTCCCAGCAGCCCCGCTGAGCTTCTCTAATGGTTATTTACTGAACATGAGGTGGACACTTATTCCGGTCTGAAGGAACAAGCCTCCATGTTGGTGCTGAGCCTGCGAGGCCCTCAGGGGCCCTGATGAACCACACTGACGTCATTAATTATTAGCAGAATAATCGATAATATTATTTGAAGCCCTGATATTTCATGTGTGGCAGCTAATAAATACATTTACTCAAATACTGCACCTAAATACAAATTTGAGGTACTGATACTTTCCCATTTTACGTCGCGTTCTCCTTCTGCTGCTCAACATTTAGTCTTCAGATTACTGATGTAAAATATTATCAGCTGATAAATGATGATGTCATTTTACAGATGAAGCTTCTCTGAACATGAAGACATTAAAATGAGCTCCACCTTCACACATGAGCGCATCAGTAACTTAAATCATGTAACATAATATCTACATTTATTATTAAGATAATTAATATGCATCAGAAATATAAAATAAACATAAAATATATAAAACATATAAAAATAAAATATAAATGTGTTTCAGTTTACAACAGCATGTGACAGAGGTGTGATGAATAAACAGTAGTAATGATGATGATGATGATGATGATGATGATGATGAGCTGTAGTGGATCTAAATCTTAAGTTGCAGGACAGAGTAAACACTGCACATTAATTAATTAGCCGTATTAAGTAAGTAGTCTACAGGTTTTAGTGTCTCGGTCCGACATGAGGACGAGTTTGATGGGCATTTTGGAGGGTTACGTCTTTAATGAGTACTTTTACTTTTAGTACATTTTAATGCCAATACTTTTGTATTCAGTAAAATCCGGCCTGCAAGACATTTACTTGTACCAGAGTATTTCTACAAGGTGGTTTTACTGCAGAATAAGAATCCACCTCTGAGCCAGAACGTCATCGTCTGAAACCAGGAGATTAAAAACTGGAACCAAAAATAATCAGCAACTAATTTAATCAATAAATCTGTAATTAAAAAAAAACTTTTAAAAACCTGGCACAAATTCTCCATTGACAGGTCCTACAGTGTTTTATATTTATACATGTTTCATGTCTCAGTAAACTGAACGTCACCTTCAGACATGAAAATTGACATTTCCCCCTTTTTAAAGACAATTTATGGAAAATTTGTTAATTAAGATGAGACACCAGTCAAACAGGCTTTTTTCAGAACTTCACTCACATCACAATGAAACTTTGCATTTATAAACATAAACAGAAGATTTTTTAAATTAAAATTCTGTTTTTCAAAAGATGTATTTCATCATTAAATATGTTCTGATTTCACACAAATCCACATTGAAGCACCACTGGATTTTAATGTTTTTTAGGTGGATTTGTGATAATATACCAAAACACAAGATATATATATAATGGTTTATCAAAATATTCAAAATGTACCACCAACATGTGTGACACCCCCCCCCCACACACACACATATTCACTGATAAAATTCCACATAAAATAAGAATGATAAAGTACATTTCTAAAAACCTCTGTAAATGTCTTTCTGTAAGAAACGTCGTGTAAAGTTATGATGATCTAACGGCCTTGTTGGGCGAAAATGACTTGACGGACAGGAAACGTGTCAAGTTTTGAAAACATCACTTAGCATAAACATTACTGTTGTCACATGAACACATCTCTTATAGAGATATCTGATACCAGGAAACAAGCTTTCAAACCATATTGGATTCAATATGGAGAGTTTTTAAAAGGCTGGTCGAACTTTGATTTGGAAAATACTAACAAAGATGAAATTTACTCGACTTCCAGTTATCGGACTGTAGAAAAAAGACAAATAATCATGTTTAAATAAAATAATAATAATAAATTAAATATATTATTCAAATGTGTTTTGTACATTTTATGAAATATGGTAATACTAGACGCAAAACCATTTTAAATTTGAAAATTGGCAGATTGAAGCAAAATCTAAATTTTGGACTCTGGTGTCTCGCTTTAGTTAAAATGCCTGGTGAGAGTTACGTCACAGTGCTGACCATAATCTTTCTTATCTGTCTTCTTCTTTTCTAAATTTGTATTTGAAAAGAACCTTTATAAACAGACAATGAAGCAGCAGAAAAACGTCAGGAGCAAACTGATCCAGGACCAGAAAGATGTGTCAGTGTTTTGTTTGTTTTCTCAAATAATGTAGTGAGAGAACATAAAATAAGATTTGTACTCACCGGTTTGGTTGGGAAAAATGGCCGACACAGTAAGTCACATTAAAGCTAGCCCGTTAGCTTAGCATATGAGCTTCCACATTTTTTTAGTTAAAACCAAACTTTACAGCACGATGGCTCCCAAACGCTGCAACACGTGGACTCGCTGAACGCCAGCGTTTCCAGGACAAACAGCACTCAGATGTCAGTCAAGCATCGCCACGGAGACGTACAACAAACAATAGAAAATACAAAACCCCACAATAAAATCACATATAAAGTGCTATTTATGTAAATAAGTGCTTTTCAGTGCATTAAAGTGCTGAATCTAGCGTGGGACCACACAACAGGGACAGACTGCAGCTGTATGATCCCCGGTAAGTAGCTGGTATGTTGTTCCAGATCTCAGTTCCCTGACCCGACGATGCAGTTTGTCCAAATGCTGTAAGGCACCACGAAGTCTCCTCTATTAGAGGCCCTGGTTCTGCCTCCACCAGCAGATTTCAGTTGAATGTATTATTAATGTTATCGTACTTGAGACCGGTCTTAAGACCACTTTTTGATGGTCTTGTCTCGGACTCGACTGCATTTGTACTCGGTCTCATCTCGGTCTCAAACATTTAGGACTCAGGATTTTATTTCAAGACCAGTCAGGACCATAACTTTGGGAATATCAATAAATTGCTTTTGCATTGTCTGATTTATTTGTTAACATCCAAACTTTGATTCGATGTAAAACTTATTGCTTCAAATGCAACCAGTTACCCAAATTAAAAATGCGTTGGTCCCGTTAACG
>JAPMOB010249467.1:0-20626 GCA_029875015.1 Lepomis gibbosus
GATTAATTTAATAGCAATTTCTTGTTTATGTACATGTTTTTATTTCACACTGTGATACTGTGGCAAAGTAAGCATCTGTTTCTGAAAGACTACTTGGGTCATGGGTTGTAGGGATCCATGATGTGAAAAGGTCTGAGAATCATGACATGATTCTCGCTTAGGGTTCCCGAGTTCAAATCCCAGACGGACCCCCAATCTGTGTTATATGCCTCGTTGAGGGACACCTAGACATAACTTGTGGTATTGAGACTCCCCATGCCTTCAATTGAACTGGATGACCAGCGAGGTTTGAGATATAGCTTACTTCAACAGACTTGGTGGTGAGAGCAAAGACCAAACAGGTATTAATATACTTGTCAGCTCTAACCCTAAATTTCCTAAACCAACAACCATGAGAGCATTTAACTTAAACAACTCATCAGAATCCATCAGTCAGTTTGCAATTGCATACTTAATATCAACACTAACCATGTTTTAAGTATGTTGTCACTTAAATATGCCAATTAACCCACAAAGATTGCTAGCTTTTCTAAGTGATGTTAAAATCCTATAGGAGCTATTCATAACTTAAAAAAAGGAAAATGTGTTGCATGTTTGCACAAAAGCTCTGTCGACAGCAAACAAAAGAAAGACATGACTGGAAAATAATCAGAAATTCATTTATTGTGTATTTATCGCCTTATTTCCAAATTTAGTTTGTTCCTCTAAGAGCAGTCTTGATCCCTACTAACTTACTATTTTGTTAGACTTCAAGAGGTACTATAAAATTGACACTCACTGTTTTGTAAAACATTTAAATCCAAGATTGACCTTAGCCCTGCTGTGGGGAATGAATGTGGTGGATGCTTTTTTCTTCTGTCCACCATAATAAAAGAATAAAGGCTGGATTTATATTCCTGATCAAGCAGCGATTGAACCCTTTTGTCAGCATTACAGAACTATTGCAGTCATTTTTAGGTCTACTCTCCTGCACTGATGAGTGTTTTGTCTGCAGTAATATTAATCCATCATATTATAGAAAATTCTGATTTCTTAACTGTGACACACTTTTAAAAATGTCCTTTTTTAATTGTAGGCAACATGCTTTTAAGAGGCTCTTTGAATTGCTGATTAGTCCTGATGCAACAAATCTCAGAATTGCTATACATAGTCAGAGACGACTCCCTCCCCCCTTCCTCCCCCCTGCAGCTCAACTACGTCACCACGCTCAGCGTAAAGTGACCCATGTCTGCTGACTCAGTGACGTTCGTAGCCTATGACGTCCCTCTTTTTCCCCCCTGAATGGCTGTCATGTAGGACTTCCCTCCTTGATTCCCCTCTATGCTGCCCACAGTTCCCCTCCTCCTGTGTCCCATCTTCTTGCCGGCTGCAATCACGACTTAGTGAGTGCATGAATGAAAAGAACGGCTTCCCTGTACCATCCATCCCCCCCTCTGTGCCCCGAAAGAGCTGCTCAAAACAGAGACAGAGAGGAGGGAGGGCTTAGCAGTCATTCGCTCTCTGAATGTCTTGCCTGGTGTCATGGCTGCTTCAGGGTGACCTTTTCTGGTCACTAATTGATTCAGTGTCCCTACTGACAAACCACTGAAACACAAAGCCATTAAAGCCTCTTTGCATTGCATTATTGTTATATAACCAAATAATTAATACTTAGGCAAAGAAATGTGACAATTCAAAGTGTTTTGACTGGTTCCAGCTCCTCAAATGTGAGAATCTGCTGCTTTTCACTTCTTTTCATTATCACTAAACACGTAAATTATTTTTTAAGGCAAGGCGAGGCAAATGTTGTGTTTTATCTGACCAAATAAAGACCCAAGAAGCTTAAATATGATGTTGTGAAACAGTGTAGTTGCAGTCCTAACTGTGAAGATTCATGTAGGTGTCTCAGCAGCGTTTATTTCATTTTAACATTCACACACGCACAATTGAAAACAGGGTGAATAGCTGAATTAGACTAGTTTTTACTTAGCAATGCTACCTATCCTCTTTGCTGACATTTAAATGTAACACCTATGCAAAAAATTAAAAAAATATGTGTAAAAATCTTTAAATCTGCACCTTAAATGACCAAGTCATAGAAGTAACATACATATAAATCACTCAAGTGAAAATGGCTTCCTTGCTACACTGTAATTTTGTTTACATTTTTAAACCAGTAACCAAATGTTGACTTGAACGTTATTCAGACCCTGTCCAATCAGAAATTCTTACTCATTCATTTAACCAATTACCTCATACCGAGAACTACATGTTTGTTATTTAGTTAGTAGGATATCTTAAAATTGATTTCAGTTAAATTCATAAAATACATGAAGTTTCATCTCCTTCGACAAATTTGACGGCAATTCACCAGAAATATTATGAAACGTATACAAGTTGGTATTTTGTGCTTACACTTCAGGAAAACGCACATACCCAAATTGGTTTTTCATCCTAAATCTGAATGTGCTTGGTAAATTTGGTTTCCTCCACTATTCCTAGCAATAGGTTTTGATATTTTGTATTTTGTATGAATATCCAGAATAACACCATGGAAACCAGTCTTGTAGATGTTTAGATACGGTATCTCGCTTATGATCAAAGTCTATTGATGAAAGGACTAAGTTACAGGCCAAATGACGAACGTCTCCTTCCTGACTAGAATAAAGAAACATCTATTGACCTTATCGTTATCAAATAACAATATATTTGAATTTCTCCTTATTCCTTGAAGCACAAACAAAATGCATGTTAAAATAGATGCAGCTGTTTGAACTCAAACAGTCCAGAAAGCTTCATAGTAAGAAATGAACATCGCTTTGCAGCGAAGAGGCCCCTCATACTTGTGAACTTCCTGCTCATCATATCATCATGCTCCAGTAATCTCTTTTATTCCTACTGCACACATGCTGTGTACTGGGGCCAGAGAGAGGAAGAGACTGGAATCCTGCAGGAGATCTGCAGTCACACACACTCATACATGTGTCAACGGGCATATGGGGGTGGGAAGTATAAAGAACTATTGAACAATGCAGCCACACAGCACTGAAAATCAAATTGTTGAAGCTCATAATGAGTGTTTTTTACTGGAGAGTATATCAGTGTATCTCAGTCTATGTTGGTGAGGTTCTGATTGTTTCTCTTTGACAAAACTTTGAAAATGTAAAAAAAAAAAAAAAAAGTTAATTGTAATGTAAATTTAATTTCAGACTAAAAATCTGGCTACATGAAAACTTGGAAATGTTTGTTCTCCCTCTCATTAAAACCGTAGGGAAAGCCTCTATTAACTATAATTTATGTTCCCTTCCTTGTATGTTTATATTCCATTTTTTTGATTTTTATTTTAATTTCTTGTTTTAGGCTTGAAATGTTTTAATCCTTTTATTCTGCTGTATCTTATTTTGGGAGGAGCATTTAAAAAAAGTTTATGAATCTTAGCACTAAATTTACATTGAATTTAAATCCGTCATAATTAAATGTAAATCCCTGTGATCTTCATGAGATAATGATAGGAAACAAAACATATTAAGGCAAAAAAGGATGTATTTTTCCAGAACAACTGATCTGACACCAGGTGGCAGCATTTAACTGAGAAAAAAAACAGACTGAATTTGGATCTAAAGGGGCGCTCCTTTGATTTTACACATGAAGCTCAGTTTACTGATCGTGTTCATGCTCATGAGTCATTTCAACTAAAGATGCCAAGTTTAAAGATCTGGGTGGTTTTTAAATCTGCCCCACAGGTTTAGGAAGTGCAATAATAAATTACTAGGGTACCCCTTTAAAAGGTTGGTTGGGAGGGGTAGAAATGGTCTCTTAAAAGTGAAGTTGAAGTGATCATTGATTTTTTTTTTTTCACATTAAGCGGCTATATATAATTTTACCACTTGAATATGCATAGTGTAATGCTGGATGTATGTTTGTAAAGTAATGTGCATACGCTGCTGTGTACGTCAGACAGGAAGGGGCCTCTGACATGGGCTTTAAACTGGTCACAGACACATTATTATCTTTGTTTATCTAAAGGTTTTAGAAAGGGAGCACATAGAGTCCAGGACTGAGAGGTTTTTCAGTGTTTATTTAGAGCACCCTGCACCATATGTTTATTGCACAGTTTGAGTAGAGTATGAAGAATGTATTAACAAACAGCCTTTGTTTTATAGATTAATTAATTGTAGACTAAGGTTTGTCTTTGTAGGAGTGGCCTCGTGCATAAAAGTTGGATGATCCTCTGGAGTCAGTTCAGTCAGTCCAGTTCATCGGGACACTTGCAGTAAGTGTCAGTCCAATAGTCACACATGTAGCTTGGTTCTCTCTTCCTTATGTTTCACCTCTTCTTTTTTCCTTTCTTTTGTCCCATAACGCCAACTAAAACTGGTCTAGTGACAATATCAAATAAAATGTATTTTTACACTGGTTAACTGTAACTTCCTGTGTCAGCCACCTCGCCAGTCCTCACATGTGGTGTCAGAAGTTAAGGGTACTGGTGGGCGCCGTGGTGTCATTCTTGATACAGCCACTAGGAGTTCCAAAAAAAGTGAAATTTATAAATGTCACACTTTGGGGGACTCTTTAAGATTGAAAAGCTCTTTTCAAAGAGCGTTCTGGCCAAGATAGGCAGGAGCAAGTCATTATTTAAAAGTTTCAAAAATACAACACAGAAGTCGTAAAAAGTTAAAAATGTAGTTCTCAATAATTGACAGCTAAAATTACAAACAATGACACCCTCAAAGTCCTTCTTGAATGATTTAAAATTGCCAAGAGAGACAAGTTCTTTCTATTTAGAAAGCTTTTGTAGGGAGTTCCAAGCTGATGGGGCAGAGCACATACAAGCCATTTTTTGCTGAATTCGTTCTAACATTTGGGACAGTTGGCCAAATGAAGTCCCGTGAACGGAAACAGTACGCCCCACAAAAGTGACTGAAGTTGCAGGCCAGTGTTCTCTAAACAGAGAAGGGGAGGTGACCTTTCCAGTGAAACCAAATGGGAGCAACTGCAGGTCATTAAGGCAGTAAACTCAAGGCCTGCTACCTCTTTGAGTTCACTGTGATGTTTTTCTGTCTCATCTAAGTTTCACCAACTCTGCTTCATAGGAAGTTTTTATTTCCAGTGTCTTCAGTCATTTTAATTCTTTAAATAGACTTGTTAATAAAAATAGCTGCAAGGGCTCTTGTACAGTAAGAATTGGGGGTATCACTGTATCGCAGGACTGGCTGTTAAAAATAGTCTGACTGCTGCCCACAAGTGTTGAGCCAAGGAGGACAGGCTGTCTGGAGAAACCTAAAAAGGTCTCATAAGGCTTTCAGTGTTGGGATTTGCCAGCAAATGGGCTCAAAACATCTTTCTAATAACTCTAAAGGTGAGGTGCCTCTTATTAATCATGTTAGAAAAGGAAATCCTGCCAGTTATGGGAAGTTACTGTCAGTCTGCCATTTTAATTTCATTTAAAAACTTCCAAAATGAGTTATTATTGTGTGGAAACAGTATTTCACATTCAAAATCCAGCCTCCTTTAACATTTTATAGACATTCATAATGTTCTTTCAAACTTTCACTAAAAGTTTTTTTTAAATCCTTAAATTTAATAAATGCAGTGGATGAAACATACCTCTAAATAATTCAATGAAATTGCAGGTACAGATGCACACTCTTCATCTCCAAAGTGCAGAATGAGAACAAAATTTGGGGGTAAATGCTATATATAGTCTTAAGTGCGGCCATACATGGGGTGGAAGGGGAACGGCATTCCTCCTGTGAGAGGGTAATATTTTTGTTACCATCAGCAAGTGCTTCCCAAGCGGCATCAGGCTGGTCTGCCACCGCTTTGCGCTGTTTTAATCTCTTGGGGTAAGTCACTTTATTATAAATATATAGATACATATTTGCTCACTGGTAGGCTACTTTTATTGGAGAAATAACTTGCAGTTCAGAGTAGGAAGAGAAGGAATCTGCTGTCAAGTGTGGGATAAGTGAAATGTGCTGTTATAATGAATGGCTGTAGATAATCTGCCTCCTGTGTGGGGAAACAGCAGCGGTCTGTTGTAGTCTCCCTGAGCAGCACTCCCTCACATACCAGGGCATTAAGGGGTTGCTGACCCGCTTTTTCTAATTTGTATCAGCTATAAAGACTCAGGCTAAAGTGTTTGTAATTTTAATAATTGATTATACAGAATGGAGGCATAATTAGCCCAATGCAGAGTGTGGGTTTGACAACTGGTTTAGTCTTGTTCAGTTTAAAGCCTAAATTGTCTGATCAGTCTTATTTCCTGCATGATGGTTTTCATTAAATAAAACAAGGGCTGTGCACTGATGGTAATGACTCTATTTGTTGCATTTTCCAATCATGGAATAGGCAGACTGCTGCAAGCTATTCATAGCTGAGCTGTGTGAGGTTGTAAGGTGAAACATTTGAAGTGCTGAGCTCTGATATACGGTACTGTCCTGATGCCTCCTAAATGTGGGACTTTGATGTATCCGCCTCTGAGATAAATATATTCATATGATATTTTTGTATTCTTTAAGTATCAGCTTTTTAGCCATGGTAATTTTTTATGCATGATACGAATATAACCACATAGATGATTCTTGAGAAGAGCTGACAGCATCTACCAGGAAAAACGTGTATCACAGACTTCTTAACAGCTGTAACAATAACAGCAAAGGACAGATTTGTATTGACATTGTTAACATGTTTGGTCTCCCCCTCCCCCTGGTGCTGTTAGCCAGGTCTCCTTGAAGTGTTCCAGTCATGCCTTCCAAAGTCATACCTTGGTATCAGAGGAAGCATGTGAGCCATATCAAAACTGATTATGCTTGTCATCACAGTTCATGTGTTGTCAAGCAGCAGCAACAGCAGCAGCAGCAAAGGTATGGAGGTTGAATTCACCTGCCAGTTTGAAAAGCACAGCTGCTTTGCCGGGTAGAGCAGCCAACATGCATAGCGCCGCTGCTGAGGGGCAGATCTGAGGATCTTCATGTTCCTGCTGCATATCCGTCTGCTTCCTAGCTGGCTGTCCATTTGTCTTCTGACGTCAGATTTAAAGCGGTGCAGGGCCAGATTTGAATGAACAAATCTGTCCATTGTAAAGTGATGAAGGCTAATAATGACCTAAACAGCAACCAGCGGGCTCTTCATGCACAAAAGAGTCTGAGTCTTCAGTGTTAGACCTTTTTAAGAAGCACTAAAACATTATGACAAGCATCCATAGCTTTTCTGTCAAATTAATATTTAACCACGCCAGATATTGGTTACATTTCATACACAAAGCATACATAGTTATAATAGTTAAATATACGTACTGTAATGTTTCTTGTACTTTAGTTCCATCAGTAATTAACCTGAAAAGCCAATATTGGTGGTTTTACACGCCATGTTCTCTACTTCTGCACACAGCTTTAAAGTGAAGACATAATAGAATCATTTTTGTAACATAGCAGATGTGATTTTTCCTCCATGGCAGCTTAACTTGATAATTCACTGTAAAACGCTTAGTGGTTTTACGTGTTTGTGTTTCTTCATGCAGAAACAGGTCTAGAAAATGTTGTTACCATTATCTCTCGCTGCCAACTGGAGTTGTCAGTGTGCCAAGTTTCCTGAAGGCCACGATCACAGACCATATATTATTTCATGACTCAAAGTCATGGAAGAAATGTTAACTCATTCTCTAGAGAGTGAGAACATGTAGTGTCTTAGTTAACAAACACATTGCTGACAAGAGAAAATTCAAGAGAGGTCAGTGCCTGCTTGTTGAATAAGATGAGAGGCTAGAAGCTTTGAGCATGTTACTTATACTGGTAATCAGTGGGAATACATGTTCATCCCTCTGTGTGGTGCTATTTGTTCATCCGCCTAACGTTGATATGTTCAAGCTAAAGCTCTCAGGGAAGTACCTGAAAACACTGCATTCATGAAGATGCAGACCCGGGAAAACCAAACAAGTGAAAATGTGTGGCAGCATTCAGAAAACGTGTGCTGTGTGTTAGAAATATTGGGAGGTTTTGGTATATTGGAATGGTCATCAGTGAGTCTGTAGCCCCTTCTCACTCAGGGGTCCAGAAACTCTGGAGCTACAGATCATGCTAGTGCTACTCATGCTCTACAGCTTCTGCTGGTTTCATTTATTTCGTCATACATGTATGTATTTTACTAGATTGCTGTAGCTGCTTATAAAAAGCATTGCACCCTAAGTCCATCAGTGCTATTTAATATGGTTATGCTGAATTTCAGTTGAAGGCTGCGCTACCTTTGTCTTCACCAGTAATGAGGGCAGAACATAAACCTGCTGCAAGTCTTAGATCTGAGCCACTACAAGCCAAGATCTGCCAGCTGGGTCATTTTGTAGAAAGATGCCGTGTTGTCATGTAGACCCCTGCCTGATTTCCAAAGCTGCACACTCCCTGGAATCTAACATACATCTGAGGCCAGTGTTCAGAGCTGTGTATATTCTAATAACATGTCTGACCACTTATCTCCTGAAGTTTTCCATCAGAGTGATGATCAGGGTGGAAAAGAAAAACACGGAGGGCTGATTGTTTTTAAGTGATAGTTTTTATACAGAACAATTCGATCAACCATATCCTTTAAAAAGACCTATCAACTTTTGCACAAAATATTTGACTGCTGTTCTGTGAAAGTGCACAGTGAATGAGGCAGTGGCAACAAGTCTGTTTAGTAAGAATATGTACGAATGGATGTTTTTAGGATACTTTATAGATGGTATAGTTGTATTATACTCTGTATACAAAGCAAGGAAGAGATGGGTCTCCAACAAGTACAGAGGAGAAACCACAAATATATTTCTAGAAGTTAAATTTGGATTGGCACCATATTCTGTCCATCCCTTTTTAAACTCAAACTAAAACATCATTACAGACAAGGAGACCTTTACTGGCGAGCCTTTAGCACCATTTTGTACCACTCTATAGGTACTTCAAACTCTAAAAAAAAAAACTCAGGTGGATCATGGGAGATTTTAGGGCAGCGACTGCTTCTGCAAAACTAAAACCTTAAAAAATTATGGTGGAATATTCTTTGAATTTCTGTTTCTTTAATGATGGACCTCCTCCCGACAGGAAATCAAGCTCTAAATCGGTA
Source organism: Lepomis gibbosus (assembly GCA_029875015.1). Taxonomy (NCBI): domain Eukaryota; kingdom Metazoa; phylum Chordata; class Actinopteri; order Centrarchiformes; family Centrarchidae; genus Lepomis; species Lepomis gibbosus. Next base: position 9,073 of record JAPMOB010249467.1, read on the forward strand.
AACCAGGTGCAGGCCCAGGCCACAGAGGCTATGGCGGAACCAGCGTATACCATACCGGCGTTCCGGGAGAGGTGAGTTCCCATTGGCTGCTGTCATTCTGTATGCTATTTTAGGTGTAAGGTAATACCGAACTACTGTCTCTACTAGCTGACCCCAGTCAAGACAGCACATTTCTTCAGTGCTACTAGTTGTACATTTTACAGTGATGAAATTTTCAAGAATTTAAAGTGTCAAAGAGTTCATATTAATAAGGCGGCTGTCTATGAGATGTTTTAAATGAACTCTGTTGGGCTGATGGAAACACATGAGCTTGTGAAACTCTCGCTGTTGTTGTACCAGAACTGATCAAACACAGAAAAGTAAAATATTAGTGCTTGATATAAAGAATGTCGGTTGTTGTTTGATGATATTTCTGAGAGTTAATTGGCAATAACTATAAATCCCCAGAGCTTGAGTCTAATCTGCAGATGTACTGTATTATTCTACTTCTGCCTCCAACTATACTTAATACTTTACCTTTAATTGTGAGATAGAGATGAAGCAAAAAGAAATGGCAAAAGACCAAAAATACTTTTTATTTAACAAAGTTTAAAGTTTGCCAAAAAGGTGTTTTAATATTTCATTTTGAGCCTGTATAAGATAAATTGTATAAGTCTAACTCATTGTTGACACTCTAAAATTATTAATCTGTATTAAAATGTATGGAGTTGGTTCCTAGAGTCGTAGTGGATCACTTTAAATTGTGGGTTGGTAGGACCGCTGAGGGGACTGAGGAGTACCAGCGAGTGACCACGAAGGTTGGGAAAGGACTGACCGTTATTCAGCAGGAGCTCCACAGGATGAGGATGACCACCAAGGCCCAAGTGGAGAGTCTTGCTATCCAGAGAGAGGTAAGGAGCCAATCGCACCAACATCTAACATTTCATATCATATATATGCAGATGACAACTCAACTGTACGTCTATCTTTTTATAGACCACCTGGATGCACTTTCCAGATTAAGGATTTTGTATGTCAAAATGTTTTCAAGTTCAATACACAAAAATTAGATAACTATGTTGGCTGCCATCAAAATAAATGATTGAACTTGAAAAGTCTGAGAAAGTAGAACTCATTACATTTCACCCCTCCTTGTATCATAGAATGAGGTTACAGTGCCATAGATCCCTGAACTATCCCTGTAGCTTAACAGCACGATACAGTAGCTCTTTCACATCAGAAATCAGAAATTCTTTATTGATCCCAGAGGGTAAAAATTCTTGTGAAAGGGAGGGGCAAGGAGACTTTTGTTCTGTGCATTTAACCCATCCTAATTAGTAGCAGTGGGCTGCCATCGTATTGCGCCCTGGGAGCAGTTGAGGGTTCAGGGCCTTGATCAAGGGCGCCTTTGCCGATGGTTCAAGCCACGACTTAACTAATGCCGCCCCAAATGCTTGGCATGTTGGTTGTGGACCTCTCAGGTTGCTAACTTTCCTTAGGGTGACAATTAAGACTAATATTTAGTTATTTATGTCTGTAGAAAAAGACCACCGGTGGATCTGAGGCACACCCAAGCTTTGACCACCTTTAAAGCAAGCCTATACCGTTCTTGTGTCCGATTGCCTTTTCATGATGTAATTCTTATGTCTTTATTTGTTAGAGTTCGCAGCATTTCTGTGTCGAAATTCATATTTTTCTTCAATTTATAGTTATGATGATCAAGCATCTAAAGTCACATTTATACAGTTTATTAACCTCATTGTATGTCGTGAAAATAAGATTAACTGGCTGCAAATATATTACTAAAGGAAGTGTTTTTGATCAACCATTCTCAATAGCAGAGCATTTAATGAGTCCGCTTTTATCACAGAGGTACATAAGGTAGTAGCAAGATATCCCACTGTTTATGAAGGTGCTACATACATGAATGTGTCTTGCTCTGTCTCATCTTGCTGTGAGACGAAACATGGATGATGCTGAAGTTAAAAGTTGTGCTGTTGACTGCTGACCTCACCTCTTTAGTCCCTCTGGTCTGAGCACGTTTCAGATTTGTTGATAATAATGTCAGCTGGGAAATGTCGATGATGCCAACACGTTGGCATAGAAATAGTTATATCTTCTCTTCACAGAAACAACTGCTCTGTGTATTAACCATGCACTGTAAACAAACTTTAGGATGACATCCATCGCTTTAGTTTAAGTCACTGTTTCATTTCAAACAGTACAACATGAGCCCGTTAAGATAAAATATGTCCCTCTCCTGGGAGGTGTGGGCTGTGTCATATACATCCAATTGATGCAGTTTACTTTCTCCAGGTTCAGGATATGATGACCAAGAGGACGGATTTGTTGGATGATATCCCCAAGATGCCAGACTTCCTGGTTGCCCTGAGGCCCCACACCGTGTGGGAGAAGACTCCTGTCAAACTGTTCTGCACTGTGCAGGGAAACCCACGGCCCGTTGTCAAATGGTCAGAATATTCACATCTCACAGGTTTTAGATTTGACCTCGGTTTTCTTTTGATGTCGGAATAAGAAGAACCATATTTAAACCATTAAAGTTTATAGCATCCAAGTCTAAGACTAGACTAGATTTATAAGAACGGTAGCTGATTACACTACTTACATATTTGCATACATGTGTTTTCATAATTTAATTTTTATTTAACTTTATTTTGGTGAAAAATTTAATCTTGATATTTTAAGCTCTAGTTTAATTTTATTACATTATGCTGGGAAGAAGTGCATTGATCCTTTGATGTTCCTCGAAAGGGTTTGTTAGCATTGTTAGCATTCCTGTGGCTCAGGAGGTAGAGCAGGTTGCCCGTTAATCTGAAGGTCGGTGGTTCAGTCTTTGGCTCCTCCAGGCTGCATGTCGAAGTGTCCTTGGGTAAGATACTGATCCCTAAATTGTCCCTGGTGGCTACTTCATTGGTGTATGAATGTGTGTGAGTGTTAGTTTCTGTTTGAGCACTTAGGCTCAGTGTTCGAATATTTGTGAATGGTGAATGCAGATGTAGTGTTAAAGAGCTTTGAGTGGTCGAAAAGACTAGAAAGGCGCTACACAAATACAGAGCATTAACTTTAATCCATTTAAAACCAATGGGCATTGTTAGCATACCCTGCCACCACCTTGTGAATATCCGCTGCTATTTAGGTACCCAACATTGATTCCTGACTGTTTGCAGGTATAAAGGAGGAGTGCCAGTCGATCCACTTAGTGCCCCAGGAAAGTACAAGATTGAAAACAAGTATGGAGTCCACAGTTTGATCATTAGCAGGTATGGCGCAAACACATCTTCAAATTAATACCATCACTGGTTGCAATGTTCTTGTATTAATAACTCGGAAGAATATGTCAAAGTACCAAAAAGACACACTTCACAATCTAATACTATTGTGAAAATGTACAAGGGCGAAAGCAAAATAACAGATTGGGTTTGGAGTTAACTATTGCTAAATAATGTCCCCTGTTACTCTCTATTTAATGTTTATTATCATTGTGCTCTACCTTCACATTGGGTGTCAAAAATGAAAAGACATGTGGCAAGAGACGGAGAGGGGAGACTGTTGAGGGCTGGGCCCGGCTGACTGGCCTGTTCGTCATCTTTAAGACTCCTCAGCTGTTCGTGTCAAAGTGCTGCCCTTTGCGTCATTCGAGCCACGAATTCCTCCCACTGCTCTCTCTCGCTCTCTCGCTTTCTTTCTCTCTGAGGCATTGAATATCTCCGGCCTTTGCATTACAGGGTCAGTGAGGAGACGTCGTTTATGTTGTTTAAGAATTTTCTCACTCATGAGTCCAAGTGAAAAGCTTTGTTAGAAGAAGAACAACACAGACTCAGTTTGTGTCCCCAACAGCTGAGAAAAGGCATCGGCTTTTAAAATAGTTCCGTCCATGGCGAAGGTCACATTTCTTCCTTCTATTCTCACACTCAGACTCCTTTTCAATCGCTGTCACGAGGGCGCCACTGCCTTGGTGCACCTTGTTTTCAGTGCCCGCCCAACATGTGAGATCATTTTTCAAAAGAGGTCGAACATAATGTCATAATCAAACATAGACTTAAGGAGTTTACAACCAAACTTGAAGAGCCACCGAGGTGTTCATGAGGAAAGAAAGATGAACGTTGTTTGACTCTGTATGACGGTGCCAAGACTTTAAAGGAAGACTGAGCAGGATTTGTCGGCTCAACAGCAATGACAATGACAATGTCTTCTTGTTACCATATTAGTTTGGGACTTCCACAGTTGCCGCGCATGACTTGTGTGTTCCTAAGATGAAACTCTTCACCACAGACGTCAAGGGTTCTTTTCCCAAAACGTGAAGTTATTTGCATTGGTTGACAGCAGGACTCAGTGTGTACGTAAAGTTACTCTGCTTGTACAAACACTGCAAGCTACTATTTTTTTGAACGTTATATTTGTTGTAATAGAAAAGCAGAGAGGTTAGCAAGCTAACATAGCTAACCGCCAGCAACTACCTGCCCAACAGAAAACAGGCCAACTCCAGGTCACTCTTCATCCCCATCCTCTTCCTCAGTGCTCGCCAGTCGGTGAAAGCCTACCCCAGATTCACTCTCGTTTTAGAACAAGCTTTGTCTGCTATATTTGCTTTTTTCTCCTGCGCTTTGTCCACTATTTTCATAGCTTCCTATTGGATTCATGCTCACAAAACCTGGTTGTTATAAGTCCCGCCCTCAAATGCCCAGAAATGTCCTGAAAACAGTAAAATAAGAATATTCAGGCGAGGGGAGGGTCTCTGCAGATACAGACACCATCACACGCTTCTAGTGATGATTAGAGAGGGATTATATTTTTTACATTTTGACGTGTTTCCATGCCGTCTGGTCTTGTAGGTGTGTTGTGAGTGATACTGCTGAGTACAGTGCTGTGGCCACCAACCAGCATGGCACGGCTACCAGCAAGGCTACAGTTACTGTGAAGAGTAAGTCATTCTCTTATTCTGGCTCTGCAGTGTTCAGACGTTATTCGCCAGCCATGTTTCTCTCTGTAATCGGGATTTTCTTTTCTTCACAGGAGCATCAGGAGCCGGCGAGTCCTGCCATCTTGGTCTAGGTGAGGAGGAGAGAGGATCTAGCGTGAGGGGGCGGGGGGGTCTTTTAAATTTACATTTTTTTTGTTGGAATCAGGCCCAGACGCAGCCAGTTCTACCACATGGGATCAGTTGGCTACAAATAGCAGTGCATGTGAGAAGCCTGATAAGCAGTGGAAACTATTGTAAGAAGCTGATGTGCTGGTCCATAAACAAGTAAAAACAAGAAAATACTTCAGCCTTTACATAATTAAACCTTCACATATACTTTTGATTAGGCCATAAAAGGATGATTATTAGACATATTATTGCATTCTTTTTTTTTTTTGAAAATTATGTTTTTGCACACCATGAGGTGACAGGCAAATAAAATCCTGTTCACTTATCCTCACTTTATTAGCAACACCCCTGTCCTCGCTCTTTCATGCCGTTACTAAGTAAAATAAATGTTATTTATTAAAAAAATGTAAACTGATATTCTTGAAGAAGCCCTGAGGACGAGACATTTATGAGTCTTTGATGAACCTCAATTTCATACACTGTCTAAACTGTTGCACACAATATGGTAAATAAATGATAGTTAAGCAAATTGTCATGTATCATTCTGTAATCTTTATCAATGATCATTTATCAAAACCAAGAGGCATCTCAGACAGACAGGCAAATTATTTTACATTTTTCTGAGGACCCAATGGGACCCTCTCTTGTGGTCCCTGGACCGCACTATGAGAACCTTAGAATTAGAATGTTCTTCATCTCCTAAATGTACGTTTATGAGGGTTTTTGACAACTTTTCTGCCATATTAAATCTGTCTGGTTAGCTGGTTTTAAAAGGACAAAAGGACCTTAAGATTCAAATGCGTAAAATACAGAAACAATCAAGTTTACATCCATGTTTGACATTACTGTATCATTTTGAATATTAAATCATCATTCTGATCTTACATTAGTTCCACCTTTAAATTATGCACCCCAAACAGTCATGAAATGATGATTAACAGTGATGTCTCACCTCTTGCCCAGTGCCTCATCTGACTGAGATCCATGCCAGTAAGCTGGAGGTCACCCTGCTCGATCGGTTCTCTGTGAGCTTTGGCGTGGAAGGCAGCTCCATCAGTCTGGTGTGTAGCATGGTGGTCGTCCCAGACCTCCCCAACCTACCACCCCTTGCCCAGTGGTACAGGGATGGTAAGACTTTTGTTTATTCAGTCAATCAGGTACAGAGTTGACGTCAAGGACACAACCAGTTTTGCTCTACTCTGGTCTCTTCTTTTATTATTTTATTTGCATTTCAATTTTATTTTATTTTAAGTATGTGTTCATTTATCCAGTCCTTTCTGTAGTTTCTCCAGAGTCAAGCCGCTGGTTGTCTCTGTATTTTGGTCACTCCTCACGGTGTCTTACATCTTACCTGCTTACAGATAAACTGCTGAAACCAAGTAAGCTGGTGGAGATGGCGGTGGGTGGAGGAGCGGCCCGTCTGACGCTGCCTCACCTGGCCAAGGACGATGAGGGCCTCTACACCCTCCGCATCTTTACAAAGGATGGCACCGCCGAGCATAGCGCCTACCTGTTCGTTTCAGGTAGGATAGATCAATAAATCATCACATTGGTTCATAGCAAACTGAATCATTGGGTCACGTTTTTTTGGAAATCTGCTGGATTTGCAAAAAGGAATATCTAAAGCACAAAACAGGAACCAGCTTATTTAGAGTAAACAGAAAAACTGTAAAATGAGTGTTGATAGTCAACATGGCAAATAGTGAATAACATCTAAAGATATTTCATCTTCAGCAAATCTAACGAAAAATCCATAGATTACTTATTGAAATACCAAACAGAGAACAAACTTAGGATAAAAGAAAGCTGAAAATTAGCTTTTAGTGAGACCTTTTGCGAGTGTATACAGGCAGAAAACTATTAGTCTCGATGCTGTAGATAGATTCTTTATTGACAAACAGCTGGATGGTGACATGGCTGGATGGATGGTTGATCTAAATATTTATCTTTTGTCAACATAGTCAGTTTTTTAGGACTCAAGCCAAATCTCAACCCGTTACAAATGTCACCTCAGTATTACACCACATGTAACAGGCCTATAAATTCTCTCAGGATGTGCCTCAATATGACAATATGAGGGATTATTTTCTTCATACTTGGCGTGCAACCCTTTCATGTATGAGGGCTTCAGTTAGGAAATCTGCAGCTTACAATCAGCATACAATATTTTTAGTTTTGCAGTTTAGTTTGATTTAGTAGGTTTTTAAACACTATTATAATCTACAGTCACACATACAAATGCTTCAAACATGCATGTAGAAATAGAAGTAAAAATATTTTAACCTCATTAGGCTACCGGGAAAGAAAAAGGATTAATTTCCTCGTAATATTTTGCTTCATTTTTTCCTTCACCTCTTTAAAGCTGTTTTCTTCTTCAGCTTTCAGTAGTTTTTTTTAATATTTCCAAGTTGAGTTTTGGTCACATCTGTCTGTCTATCCGTCTGTTTGTATCACTCTTTCTGTTCTCCATCATCCCTCCATCTTCCCTATCTACCTTTTGACCTTATATCCTCGCCCCCTAGATGCTGCTCCCTCTGCGGCCGGGGCCCCTGGTGCACCAATGAGCGTAAAGGCATATGACATCAACTCGGACTACGTCCTGGTTGCCTGGAAACCACCGAACACCGTCAATGAAGCAGCAATCACCGGATACTTTGTGGATCGGTCAGTTTGTACCATGAAAACTCTTATTTATTATTATTATTTATCAGTCAATTATTAAAATTGTGATATGATGTCATAGCATTTATTTAAAGCTGCACTCATCAATATTTTTTGTATTAACTATAGATGAAATCGTTGTAATGTGAAAGTTGCTTTTAAGGACAAACCAACATAGAATTATCACCCCTAGTTGAAATGATTTGTTGATTAATCAATGAATCTTTTAGTTAAGCAACATTTTTAAATGTTTTAGCTGCAATTAGCTGTTTTTCTTTGTTATCTTTGGCTGATTGGATAAAACCTTTTCTTTTACATTTCATACAGTAAAGGATTAACTGAATAAGTGATTGACTGATTAATCAGCTTGTTGTAAAGTTTGTTTCATTGAGGTGACCAAAATATAACCAATTAATGTGGATTTGACTAAAAAACATTAAAGTGTAATGTCTTTTATGTACCTATAAATGTTTCTATTCACTTGTATGTTTTGTTATGTTTTATGTTTTTAATGTTGTCTTGCGTGAAGCACTTTGCAACATGTTTTCTGAAAAGTGCAGTATGTTAGAAATGAATCTTGATACAACAGGAAATTGGTGATGATGAAGAGTTAATTTCCGTAAATGGCACTCTACATTCATTTTTAAACTTTATAAAACTACAAAACAAAGCTAAACAATCAAGTTTCGGTACATGCAGTAAAGGCATAAAAAATTAGATTTTCTTTCTGATGTTGTCATTATACTAATGACGTCATCTCCCGGTGTGCAGGTGTGAAGCTGGCAGCGACACCTGGGTCCAGTGCAACGATGCCCCAGTGAAGGTTTGTAAATACCCGGTGCACGGCCTGAAAGTGGGCCACTCCTACCACTTCCGGGTCAGAGCCGTGAACAGCGCCGGCATCAGCAGGCCGTCCCGCAAGTCGGACAAAGTGACCGCCCTCGACGCTGCCGAGAGCGAGAGGCTGCAAGGTACAGATGAAGGTAAATGCAAAATACAAACCGGCGGGAGGCGACTGTTTCCCTAACAGGTCTGTTGTTGTCGTTTCCTGCAACAGTGATTAAAATCGAAGGAAAATACGACATAGTGATCAAGGATGATGATCTGGAAGGTACAGAAAGACTGATCCGGGTTCAGAAACTTTCTTTTAATCCTTGAAACCCCTTCATCCTAATCTCACACAAACTAAATACTAACACCTGTCCCTCTTTCCAGACCACATCAGTGCCATCATGATAACATTACATTGAACATTTAAGTGAATGTTTCACACCTTATATGGACAAATCAGCTTTTAGTTACATTAAAGAAAAGGTCAGGACTCTTTTCACAGTCTTTTCTTCTCATCTCATAATTATATATAATTATGAGATTCATTTTTTAGGATATACTATGTACATGAAGAAACATGGCACCTTTAAAAAGTGTTCATTTTAATTCAGCATTCTGAGATCAGAAACATCAAAAGTTTTAAATTAAAGCTAGCGTAAGCATTTTTTTCATCTTTTTTTTTTTGGTGTATTTGTTGAAATTGTCTTTATATCTGACAACAACCAACAAATCAAAAACTCTGACACAAAAAGCTAAAAAAAATCCAGTGTCGCAGGACTGGAATATGCACAGTCAAACATTTGATTTCATTATGAAATGATTGGCTGGTCTACTTGCATATCTGTCTACCTTCTTACTTCTATGAATGTAGAATTTCTTTATTATTATGTATACCTCTTTAATGTGTATTTTGTCAGTAAAACACTCAGACGTCTGTCTTTAACAAAACAAAATGACCTATGAACACATCACATTGGTCAAATTTTAAGAATTAAATGTAGCCTTAACATCTGTGCCGTCATATCAAAACTCAGAACAAACCGTTTTCCCGACTCCTCCCGTCCTAACTGTTGTTGTGCTTTCTTTCTCTAACTCCAACTCTTCAATTCATGCTTTAATCGACTGAAGTGGTTTTTACTTTTTCTTTCAATTAAACCACTTAAAACATTTCCGTCTCTCTTCAAAGTGTGCCAAGTATCTCCTTCCCCACTTTAAAACAAACTTTTAACACAAAAACTAATTAAGAACTGTCAACACATTGGTATCTGTTTACACATAAGGCTAATGCAGAAGTCCCACATTCAACTGCAGTGTACTCAGCTATTGACAGACTTTAGGTCTGAAGAGACTCTATTAAAGAAAAGCAAAACTCTGTATGGATTACATAATGTAATTTTTCATAAAGGGGATGTTTTTATATTTCCTTTTAAAACATACTGGTGTCATCTGCTAAATTCTGAGTAAGATTATATTGCAAAAGATTTGATTTGTTTTGTTAGCACACAACTACCAAGCCTCCCAGGAGGCTTTGACAGCTCTTACATGCTGTGCATATTTTTTATTGAAAATAATAATTTTAGGTCTCACTTGTCTAGCCAGTGCAGTAGTAGATTAGAATAATATAAAATATTCACAGCTTGTTTTTTTTTTTAAATAAAAGTCCAAGGACAGGACTTTATTTGAATTAGGACAATATGCTGCTATCAAACATCAGGTATGTAGTCTTCAAATTCATTTAGCTTAGTGTTTTTAATAAAACTTATGAAATACAGAATTTAAACACTAAAACAAATGCATAATGTGGGACTTCTGCAACAAGTGCTGCTGTATATACTTTAGGCCTCAACACCGTTCACTCCCAATCTAGGCTATGTAACTATCCCGGGGGAGCCCACCGATGTGCACGCATCCGAGATTTTCAAATCATATGTCGTGCTGAGCTGGAAGCCTCCCAGCCCTCGTGGCCGAGCGCCGCTGTGGTACGTCATCGAGAAGGTGTGTGTCATCATTGGCCATCCATTTCCATCGGTGTAGCCAACTGTTAAGCTCTGTACTGTACTGACAAGAAAAAGAAGACATTAGCCTCTGAAACTCAGGATTTTCAGTGTCCCCTTAAGTTTATTTGGATGAAAATACTGCCATACTGCATCATAGCAACATGTACATTTCTCCTTGTCCCGCCCTGTTCAGTGAAGTTAGATGGTAATTTTGAGTGAAAGCTGCAAACCCCAAATAAATATTTTTGGTTTATGGCTGTAACATTTAATCAAATATAAATATTATAGATTTATTATGCATCCTGACAAATTGAACTTTTTAAGATCTCCATTAGAAAAAGATTCTGTGGGTTTGAACAGTTCTTCTGATAACACTGAGAATGTAAAGGTAGATTTACTGCTGAGTCCACCACAGTTTCAGAGGTTACATGTGTTTGTTTTTATTCCTGTGTAATATTCTAAGAAAATGACAATGAAAGCACAAAAAGCTCTCTGTGTGTCACTTGCCTTGTTGGGGCTCCTCTTGGTTGCAGTCTTCTAAATATGTCACAAGACTAGAATAAAATCCAAACGAAAGTCACATATACAACTTTTCATAAATAATTAATCATTATAATAGAAATTTTGCTAATATTTTTTTATACAGCTTATTGTTTAACCCTTATTTTCTTAGTTCACATTTAATGTATTTTTTGTATTTGTTTTTTATAGCTTTTTCATGGTAATTTAATTGCCAGTGTTATTTATTTATATATATATATAAAATTTAAGCCTAGTCAGTAGATTCTGTGTAACCTAATGGTGATCACACCTTTGACCATTCTGTCAAACATATACTTTGATACTTTAATGATTTAGCTTTAGTAGTCTGGGTATGGCCAAATTAAAACTACTTGAGCTCCAACTTTGCAAAGACACATGATCTTCTCCCTGAAATCTCCTCTTTGTGTTTGTGCTGCATTGATGAGGTTGTCGC
>JAPMOB010249469.1:0-25725 GCA_029875015.1 Lepomis gibbosus
GTAGAACACAAAGATGGAATGCAGCCATTAATATCAACTACAACAAAAGGCACACAAAAGTGTGTGTTAGGAAAAGGTCTTTAATGGAAGTGACTTGCTTCACATTCACAACTGAGAACTGGAACAAAATAATACAAAAACAACTTGTACATTTATGATTAAAATACTTAATACTCAATTTGGCAATTTGTTTGAAACCAGTTTTAATACAACACATTCATTAGTCTATTAAATGTATTGTCATTAATAAATTATGTTGGAAGGTAATTTTGTGCACCAGGAAAGGAGATTCAACATCCACTGGATTCAATCCAGTGTGAAGATATATTTTCCTTAATGACATGACATCTCTCTCTGATGTCATGTCATTAGCGTCTAATCAAGCAGATTCATTATAAATCCATCAAATGAGAAGTAAGCTGTTGTTCCAACATGTGAAACTGTGCATCAGGCAGAAGATACCTGTGGATGATATCTATTACGTCTTTCTCAGTCGTGAGCTCATAGTCCTTCTTGTTCTTAAATGGTAAATGTCCAGCCAGCTCACAGAGAGCAACATTGAAGGCAGACTCCTCCTTGGCCCCGAAGCACGATATTCTGGGCCACAACACGATACGAACGCCTTTTCTTGAACAGCGATCCTCTTCTTTCTGTATGAGATCACAGGGCGGACATCCTCTAGTCAAGAACAGGTTGTGAGCAATGTTACACTCCACAAGAAAGTCTGTCACTTTACAGATGGCTCTTGAAACTTTCTCCACCCACTCTGATTCTGTGTAAAACAAAAAGCCACCAGGAAAGTCCAATAAGCGATAAAACTCCTCTGCAGGAACCAGCGGCTTGACTGCCATAGATTCTAACTTGAGCTCATGGTCCAGGTAATACCCATGTAGGTGCAAATGATTGACAGACGCAAATGCTCCAAGACTGTTGAACCCCACACGGAAGCCAACATCGGAGCTCAGGAGCACAGATTCAATGCCAGTCTGGATGGCGAACTGCGTAAGGACCTGTGGGAAACAGCGTGAGGGATCTGGAACAAAGAGACAATGGCCAAACTCCAAAGGGCTGACATTGACCAGCACGACAATCCTGCTGGGTTGATGCAGCTCTCCCTTTTCATTCCCCCCCTCAGTGTCCTTTACCATCTCACATATTATTTCTTCTGGATTGATTTTGTTAAAATTAAACTGCTTGGCACTGAACTCCTGCTGAATGCTCAGTATCTCCTGAGGCTTTCTTCTCTCGATTCCTCGTTGAACATTCAGCTGGGCCACATAGCCACGCGGGCCCGGAAGGATGCGTGTTTGTAAATCACCGAGATGGTAGCGAAAGAGTCCCCTGTTCATCCTGTCAGTCCAGCCGGCTTGGATAGTTCTGTCAAACTTCGTTGCCGGAGATGCCATCCTAAGGCTGTTTTCACTGCTCCGACGTACACCTTTGACGAAGTCCTCATTGTTATAGACAAACTGGAGCGACATGCTTAGATCTGCTGGCGAACAGTGAGGCAGAGAGGCATGAAAATAGGGTTCACTATGGTAGGTCAGTTAGGTGTCACCCTGCTGAATCATGAGACAGAGAGCCCGGTTGTACGTGGGGCCTGCGGACATAGGGTTGCAAATAATATTTATGCATTAGTCTGCCCATAATTCTATTGATAAATCAATTAATTGTGGAGTCAATAAAATGTCAGTAAACAGTAAAAAAAAATGGCAATCACAATGTCCAACAGTACAGACTGAAATCAAAATGCTTGTTTGGCCAATGGGCCAAAACTAAAACCCAGAATAGTAAGGACCACTATCATAGAAGAAAATAAAGCAAACACATCTGACTAGCTGGAAACAGTGAAAATGTGTTTCTGCTTAAAAATCATTTGAACTATTAATTGATTAACTAAATTGTGGCCAGTTAATTTTCTCAGTACAACTGACTGGCTGGCATATTTAATTTCAGCTGTAAATTCATTTAACGTTACAGAAAGTGTCTGCTCGGGCTGTAACATTTGTAGACACAACTTGCAAATTATTGTTTCATTTTTTACAAGGTAGTTTATTAGTCATTATACAACACAAGGCTGCATAACGAAACGAATTTTGTAGTTCCTTCATGCTACACACACACAACATATTAAGTGTAACCTACAATTAAATATGGTAACATATAAAATAAAACGATATATACAGTTATTTACCTAGGCTACACCCCAAACATTGCATTTTTTGAATTTGCATCTGGGGTGAATATAAACAGCAGCAAACAGATGATAACGTGAAAGTTTCATCTTCACAATCAACAGTCTGACAGCTAGGAAACAGACTCATCGTGCGTGTTTCATTGATTGTTTGTCCGGGACACAAGACGAGTAATTTGATTTCACAGTGCACTCACCTTTTTATGTTGATTCTATATCACCGCGTCAAAGTGAGCGTCTTGAAATAAACAGCAGATTAAACGTCTTTTAAAAAGACAACGCGAACTCTTCTTCACCTTCGCGTGATTTCTTTCTATCCAGTTTTTCCCCATAGCACCGGTTTGCCGAGCTAGCTAACTTCCTGAGCGTTCTTCTTTGTCGGTGTTTGTTGGTGTATATCCGGTTAATATTTTCAGAATAAATGTTTAGAATAAAAGCATTTATTGTATGAGCTCGGGAGTCAACTTTACCACTATAATCATACTTTTATGTTTTATATTTTAAAATCTTTACATGGTTTTATTTACGCATCTAGCTACACTTTGATTATGGTTATGATTGTGGTAGTAGAGATAGCAGTAAATTTATTCCTTACAAACACATAACCAATTTACAAACAGGAGGCATATAGGCTATAGTTACAACATATTGGCAAACAAAGTACTGTTACAACCTGTGCATATTGCTGAAGACACAGCCATGCAGATTCCATGCATGTATACAAAAAGTATCCTACATGTTAAGTGTTTTGTAAACATCACAAACCCAAAGTATTATTGTACTGGCTGACGATTTGCTCAGGTATCTCTTGTTAACTTAATATGTGCCCATAAGCCAACCAACCCCCAGTTAACACACACACACACACACACTCACAAAAGGTATTTACTAAAGCCATATGGTAAACCCCCTTGTAACTGAAATAGTATGTGCGCAATATTTTACTGTTGAGCAACTTTCCAGTTTTTCCTAGCTGAGCCATGTAGGCTTAACTAACTTTGAAAGAATGAGCAGATGGCCAATCAGGCATCATGGTTATTTTAGTCACTGCATGCTTTTGGAGATAAAGCAGGCAGTGATTGGCACAGCTGTGAAGTCTGCTACAGAGTTTTAGGACTCACCACAGTTGATGCATCTCAACCAACCGATAAAGTGAACTAGCTGAACATTTAATTTCTCATATTTCAGTAAGGACTCATAAGAGACAGTATGGAAGCTAACAACAACGAAGTAAGTACAGTTGTGTTTGGAAATGTAATATTTTTTAAGCAATAATATCTATCTATATATTAAAAGTTGTCGACATACAGTGCAAAAAAAAATAGGGCACCAAATAATTATTTTTGATGAATGATTTTTATTTCTTGTGTTTCTTACTAAAGTGAAATGGTTTATGTAAGCTTTAAGAGTAACGTAATAACAGAGTTGTATGTGTTTGGTTGAACAGATGGTAGTCTGGTCAGCTATGCCTCTAGTTATTTTAAACACCATCAAGAGTTTCTATTACCAATCACACTCTGAGATAGCCTACAAGCAAAATCCTGCCATGATTGAATTTGTATAGCAATTTTAATATGGTCATAAAGTTAAAGTCTACTTTGCCCTGATTGTGTCTTTAATTTCCTTTCCTCTGATAGTTTTGTACTATTTTCTTTTGTAGAAAGCAGAGGATCAAGCCCACACTCTAAATATAAATATGTCACCAGATACTGATGCAGACCTCACAGCAAAGGATTCCCAGCCACCCTTCACAGCCATTGTCCAAGGTATGCCAAGTATTCATCATTGTGTAGTGTAGATTGTGATTATTAATACAATCCTTTTCAATTTAAATTAAATCATATTTAAAAGTTATAAAAATAAAAGATAATTGCAATAAACATAAGTGTATGAAACAAATGGTAAAAGACTCATAATTAACAAAATAATCTCAATTAAAATATTATTAACTGTGCTGAGCTTTCAGCTGTGAGATACTAGTTAGAGCTACTCTGTGTAGTTATTATGTAGACCTTTGTGCTGGGAAACACTTGTTACATATACTGATACCAAAGGTCTACAATAAATTGTGTGCTCAGATAGGCCTATATTAAAATTATAGTTGTAAATGGGCATACACATTTATAAATATACATATACTTTTCTGGTCACATTTTTTACTGCACGCCAAAACGAACAAACACAGGAAAAGTTTCTACCCACAGGCCATCACTCTGATCAACAGCTGACTTCTGACTCATAGTGTCAAGAACAATTTCTGTACAATAACCCAGTCTCGAATCAGCCATCTGTTTACTGGTTACTACTTATTATTTATTTGTCATTCTGTAAGTCAGTGCTGTTAATACCATTCATATTGTATATACTTTATATATCATAACCACCTACCTCAAGTACATAACACCTGCACATAATACATTTATTCCAGCATCCTTTGCATGCTATGCTCCATCACACTGTATATATGTGTATGTATGCATGTATGCGTATATGTGTGTATCACATGTACATAATAATAATAATTATAATGATAGTGTGTATATATGTGTTGTCTATACTGTAGTCTGTCTGATTTTATCATTGTATGAGCACATTGTGAGCAATGCACGATCCAGAGTGAAATTCCTCATATGTGTACACATACATGGCAAATAAAACGGATTCTGATTCTGATCAGTCCCCTTTCACACACACATTCTGATGACTGGACTGGGGGAAGCCCAGAATCCCCGCTTTACCCTGTTTACCACCTGAGCCACAGCCGTCCCTTATAACAGTCTCAAAACATTAATAAGACATGTCCTGTCTTTTCATGACTTACTCAATATACACTATGTCATAATATTTTTTTTCCTGAGAAGCCATATTTTCAGAATACATGAATAATAACACATGTAAACCAAATTAAATAATTTTTCACTCAACAGATCAATGAGTCAGAAAGTCCTATAGATTGATTTTATTTATCAAGTACCATATAAATCTTGGGTAATTAGTCTGACTCTGCATAGTGATTTAATTTAATGTTATTCTTGTTTAATGCTTTTCTTTCCTGACACCAGGTCAGCCTGCCACTTCTGCGGAGAACGGAGAACACAACCCTAGGGTCCAACCTGGCCCTGTAGCAGATATGGAAAATGCTATTAAGCCAAAACTCCAGATCACTTTTAGCACATTTACTGTCAAGAATGGTGAAGATCTGAAAGTAGAGATCCCAGTGGTTGGGAACCCAGCACCAAAGATTGAATGGAGAAAAGATGGTCAGGCAGTCAAAGAGACATCGAGACTAGAGGTTTTAAATACATCATTATTAACAGTTCTTCATATCAGACATACTGCCAGGGAGCACTCTGGTCAATACACTATCATAGCAAGCAACAGTGCTGGAAAATATACAGGAGAAATCACTGTGGTTGTTCTTGAGAAGCCGGACCCACCCACAGGCCCTGTGAGAATTGATGAGGTCAGTTCTGACTATGTTACTATTTCCTGGGAGCCACCAGACTACACAGGAGGCTGTCAGCTAGACAACTACATTGTGGAGAAACGAGAAACTACAAGTACAGAATGGCAGACTGTGTCAGCAACGACAGTAAGAACCACAATCAAAGTCACCAGACTGAAGACAGGAAGTGAATACCAATTCAGAGTGTTTGCAGAAAATAGGTATGGAAAGAGTACTGCAATCACCTCTCCTATTATAACTGCACAATATCCTTTTAGTGTGCCAACTGCTCCTGGCACTCCCTTTGCATCCACAGTGACAAAGTACAGCATTGTGGTTGAATGGGAGCCTCCAGCCAAAGATGGAGGCAGCCCTATTACTGGCTATCACCTTGAGCGCAAGGAGAAGAACAGCATTTTATGGACCAAGCTCAACAAACTTGTTATACCTGATGCCCGCTTCAAAACAAGTGGACTAGTGGAAGGCATTGAATATGAATTCCGAGTCTTTGCTGAGAATATTGCTGGACTCAGCCCATCTAGCAAGATCTCTGAATCATATGTGGCAAGAGACCCCTGTGATCCACCTGGCAAACCTGAAGCTGTTGTCATTACTAGAGAGAACATCACACTTCAGTGGGCTAAACCCAGGTTTGATGGTGGAAGCACCATTACGGGCTACGTTGTTGAAAAGAAGGAGCTCCCAGATGGCCGATGGATGAAGGCAAACTTCACCAATGTTATTGAGAATCAGTTCCCAGTCACAGGTCTAACCGGAGGCCAAACTTACGAGTTTAGAGTAACTGCTAAGAATGGTGCTGGTGTTTGGAGCACACCCTCAGAAAGTGTAACCATCATCGCTCAGGATGTTATTGAAGGACCCACAGCATTCATTGATCCTAAGTACAAGAGTACTACTGTTGTTCAGGCTGGTGAGACATTCGTTATTGATGCAGATTTCTTTGGGAAGCCCCTCCCAGAAGTAACATGGCTGAAGGATGGAAAAGAAATTGACAAAGCTACCCAGAGAATGGAGGTCAAAAACACCCTCACTCATACAACCCTGACTGTCAGGGACTGTATACGAGTGGATGGGGGACACTTTGTCTTGAGCCTCAGCAACATTGGCGGAACTACATCTATCCCAGTTAATGTGAAGGTCCAGGATAGACCTGGTCCTCCAGATGGACCTCTGAAGTTGAAAGTTGTCAGTGCAGAAAAATGTAATCTTCACTGGAACCCCCCTTTAAATGATGGTGGTGCCAGTGTCTCCCACTACATCATTGAAAAAAGAGAGACCAGTCGAGTTACATGGACTGGGGTTGATCCTCACGTTGAAGCTGTCAGTTACAAAGTGACAAAGCTGGTACCTGGTAAAGAATACATCTTCAGGATTGCTGCTGTGAATACATTTGGTGTTGGTGAATTTCTGGAATCAGATCCCTTCATTGCACAAAACCCTTTTACAACACCAAGTGCACCGTCTACCCCTATAGCCAGCACTGTGACTGGTGACTCTATAGTGATAACTTGGGAAAGGCCTGAGACTGATGGAGGCTCAGAGATTGATGGCTACATCCTGGAGAAACGTGACAAAGAGGGTGTCAGGTGGACTAAATGCAACAAGAGAAGACTAAATGACTTGCGTTTCAGATGCACAGGGCTCGCTGAGGGACATTACTATCAGTTTAGAGTATTGGCAGAAAATGCTGCCGGAGTGGGTGCACCCAGTGAGCCAAGTGATTACATAAAAGTATGTGAAGCTACTTACCCACCTGGTCCTCCTACCAACCCCAAAGTGACAGATTATTCCAGCAGTACTGTGTCTCTCACCTGGTCAAAGCCCATCTATGATGGTGGAGCAGCCATCAGTGGATTTGCAGTTGAGATGAAAGAAGCAGCAGAGGACGAATGGATCACATGCACACCGAGCACAGGTGTAGAGGACACAAACTACACTGTAAAGAGACTGAGAGAAAATGCAGAGTACAATTTTCGTATATGTGCGATGAATGCTGCTGGAGTTGGAGAATATGTGGATCTACCTGGGTCTGTGGTAGCTGCTGAAAAACTAGAGGCACCTGAGATTGATTTGGAGACTACCTTGAGAAAGATTGTCAGTGTTCGAGCCTGTTCCACATTACGTCTCTTTATCACCATCAGAGGAAGGCCAGAGCCTGAGGTTAAGTGGTCGAAGGAAGGTGGCACTCTCAGTGAGCGTGCTCAAATTGAGGTAACAAGCTCCTATACAGAGTTACTGATCGAGAATGTCAATAGAAATGACACAGGAAAATATGTGTTGACTGCTGAGAACTGCAGTGGCTCTAAATCAGCATTCATCAATGTAAGGGTATTGGATTCCCCCAGCGCACCAACAAACTTGGAGGTAAAGGATGTAAAGAGAGACTCTGTGTCCATCTCCTGGGACGCACCTCTCATTGACGGTGGAGCAAAGATTTCACACTACATCGTAGAAAAGCGAGAGGAGGCTAGGAAAGCATTTTCAAGCATCTGTAGCAACTGTGTGAGAAACTCATACAAGATTGACAATCTCCAGGAAGGATGTTTCTATTATTTCCGTGTAATGGCTGTGAATGATTTTGGGGCTGGACTGCCAGTTGAGACCACTGAGGCTGTTAAAGTGTCTGAAGCTCCTTTGCCTCCTGGCAAAATCACTCTCAGTGATGTTACTTGCAATAATGCAAGACTCTCTTGGGAGAAGCCTGACCATGATGGAGGAAGCAAAATCACATGTTATATCGTAGAAATGCAGGTTAAGGGAGATGACACATGGACAATATGTTCAGAGAGTAAAGCACAAGAAGTGACTATTAATGGGCTGGAAAAAGGAAAGGAGTATTTCTTTAGAGTGAGTGCTGTGAATGAAAAGGGAAAGAGTGAACCAAAGACCCTTTTGGCACCAGTTATAGTAAATGATAACAGGGCCGAGCCCATTATTAATTTGCTGTCCAACACATTCAGTGTGAGGGCAGGAAATGATTTAAAAATCGATGTTCCATTCAAGGGTGTACCACTGCCAACAGTGGCCTGGAAGAAAGATGGCAACTTGATAAAAGAGACAAGCAGGGTAAATGTGCACACATCTGACACATCATCTCAGATTATTATCAAAGATGCTACCAGAATAGACGTTGGCAAGTATGAAATGACCCTGGTCAACTCAGTTGGAACGACAACTGCTGAAATCTTTGTTAATGTTTTTGAAAGACCTGGTCCTCCAAGTGACCTCAGTGTGGATGAAGTGAGTGCTGACTTTATGTCTTTGTCATGGCAGCCCCCACATTATACTGGCGGATGTCAAATCAGTAATTATGTTGTTGAGAAGAGAGATACAGGCAGCACAGTATGGCAGACTGTGTCAGCTACAGTGGCTAGAACATCAATCAAAATTTCCCGCCTGACACAGGGCACTGAATATCAGTTTCGTATTGCTGCAGAGAATCGCTACGGCAAAAGCCACTTTGTTGAGTCTGAACCTATTGTTGCCCAGTATCCCTTTAAGCCGCCTGGTCCACCAACCAATCTCCGTGTTGTGAATGCCTCAAAGTCCGTCATGGTGGTTGCATGGAGCAAGCCGGACAGTGATGGTGGCAGCCCGATTATTGGTTATCATATAGAATGCAAAGATCAAAGCAGTATTTTGTGGACAAAGTTAAACAGAAACCCAGTGACTGAGAACCAGTTTAAAGTAACAAGTGTTGAAGAAGGTTTGATATATGAGTTTCGGGTCTCTGCAGAGAATATGGCTGGTATTGGACCATGCAGTAAAGCATCTGAGCCTGTAGCGGCAAGAGACCAGTGCGAGCCCCCACGCAACCTCACAGTCACCAATATAACCAACAGCTCAGTTTCCCTCTCATGGGACAAACCAGAATATGATGGTGGCGCTAAAATAACTGGCTATATTGTTGAGCGTAAAGAGCTGCCAGATAGTTGCTGGCTTAAGTGCAACTTCACCAACTTACAGGACACCTTCTTGGAAGTGACTGGCCTCACAGAGGGTGAGGAGTATGATTTTCGTGTGATTGCAAAAAATGCAGCTGAGCTCTTTAGTGCCTCTTCTGAAACCACAGGACCAGTTACAGTGCAGCATGACGTAGAGCCACCCAAAATTATCTTGGAGGACAAATTCAGACAGGTGGTGGTTGTCAAAGCAGGAGAGCTCCTAAGAATAGATGCTGACATCTCTGGTCGTCCCAACCCTACAGTGTTTTGGTTGAAGAATGGCAGAAATATTGGCACTAAGGGAAGGGTTGAGATAACTGCAACAAAGGCGCATACCTCTCTACTTATAAGAGAAAGTGTGAGGAAAGACTCTGGACAGTATCATTTGACCCTTCAAAATACAGGGGGTACTACATCCAAGGCTATCACATGCAAGGTCCTGGACAGGCCCGGCCCACCAGCTGGACCTCTGGAAGTGTCTGGAGTATCAGCAGAGAAATGCACCCTGTCATGGGGACCCCCTCATGAGACTGGCGGTGCTGAGATCGTGTACTATATTGTTGAGAAGTGTGAAACCAGCCGCATAGCTTGGATCCTTGTGTACGGTGACATGATGGCAACTACTTGCAAAATAACCAAGCTGCTTAAAGGTAATGAATACCTTTTTAGGGTAAGGGCAGTGAACAAGTACGGGGAAGGTGAGAATTTGGAAAGTGAGCCCATCAAGGCCATGGATCCCTTTAGTATCCCATCTGCTCCGATGGATGTTGAGGTCACAAGTGCAACAAGCGATGCTATGACTATCTGCTGGAAGAGACCTGCCACTGATGGCGGCAGTCGCATCAGTGGTTACATTATTGAGAAGAGGGAGAAGCAGGGTGTTCGCTGGGTTCGTGTCAATAAGAAACCAGTTTATGACCTACGAGTCAAAGCCTCATGTCTGCACGAGGGATGCGAGTATGAATTTAGAGTTTTTGCTGAGAATTCTGCTGGGTTAAGTGAACCCAGTCTCCCATGCCCACTCACCCTGGCAGAGGATCCAAAGTTTCTACCTTGCCCTCCTGCCAAACCCACCATAATTGATTCATCCAGGTCCTCCATCACTCTGTCATGGAACAAGCCACTGTTTGATGGTGGAGCAGCAGTCACTGGGTACAAAGTTGAATTCAGAAAGTCAACAGAAGAAGACTGGACTGTTGGTGTCCATAACACAGATAAAACTGAGTTTACAGTTACTGGACTCACTTCAGGGACAGAGTATGTGCTTATTGTGAGATCCATAAACAAGATTGGCATCAGCGAGCCCAGTCCTGAAACAGATCCTCAGGTGGCCATGGAGAGAGAGGAGGAGCCCAGGTTTGATGTTAGCACTGAGATGAGGAAGACCCTGCTTGTTAAAGATGGCAGCTCCTTCATTTTGACTGTGCCTTTTACAGGCAAACCTGTTCCCAGTGTGACATGGGATAAAGCAGATGTAGATCTGAGAGTCAGAGGACTGATCAACACCAGCAGCTCCGTCACCTCTATTACAGTGGAAAGGGCAACACGTGATGACTCTGGCAAATACACAGTCAAACTGCAAAACGTTGCTGGATCTGCCTCTTTGACACTGAAGGTGAGGGTTTTGGATTCACCCGGTCCACCAACTCATGTAGAAGTTAAAGATGTGACCAAGAACTCTGCCACTGTTTCCTGGGACATCCCAGAGAATGAGGGAGGAGCCCCTGTCAACAACTACCTTGTAGATATACGGGACATCAGCAGAAAAGGGTGGACAAGACTCACAGATAAATGCCGCCGACTGTCCTACAAAGTGTCTGACCTAGAGGAGGGAGGAATCTACTTCTTCAGAGTCACGGCCGAAAATGAGTATGGGATCGGTGTTCCAGCTGAAACCAAGGAGGGAACGAAAATGACAGGTACAATCTGTTAAGAATAAACACATTAAGAGTTGTAACATTTAGTAGGAATTTAAAAAATACTTCTGTGATGAGATTAGTGGCTAGGATGTAAAAAATGTAGGGAATGGTTACATATAAACTATAATCAATAAGTAAGGAAATTTGTTTTTGGTTGACTACTTTGTTGTGACAATTCCTCAGCTCTGCTGCTCATTCCACAAATGCATGTTCCTTACAAATGTGGCACCATTTAAAAGTGAAATAAACAGGCTTTGTTACAACAAAGAAATTGTCTACCAAACACAAATCTCCTTACTTTTTGTTTAGCACTTCAACTTACTACACATTTCAGTCATTATTCTGTGTCCTGCATTGAGAGTAATTTCAGTTTGTTTTTTGGTTTTACATTTTTTTTAAATTTCAGATACAACAGACTGGGAGACCAATCTGGGAGCTTAGCTTGTTTCCCTCTCCAGGGTTGAAGTGATCATTGCCTGATATTCCTGTGAAGATCCTCCTCTATTTCTCATCTTCATCCAGTGTTGTTCAGAAAAATCAGTTAGCAAATGTTAATTGATACTTTGCTTGAAGCTGCGGTTTTGTAGATTTATGATTACATTTCTTTTTTAAATATTTGTATACTAGTAAGACTTATTAATGACAGTTTTATTTATAGAAGAAAAATACATTGTTGCACTGATTTTAGTTCAAAAACAATAACTAACAAATGGTTCTGTTTGTTGTAAATTAACAATAAAATGAAGATTATTAGAACAGTTATTTGAGTTTTCCTTTGGATTTATTATGGAAAGTTATAAACTTCAAACACTAGATGGCATGAGGCAAGATTAATGATCAATTTAAACCAAACAGCAAATATGGAAAGATATAGTGTTGTACTGTACAATTGTTGACTTCATTGGAGAATTTTGATTTCAGTTTAAATACACTGCAATAGTACATGAAATATTGTGTCATTAGATATCATTTTTACACACCACCTGGATCTCCTGTAAGTAGGGTAATATTTTACTTTTTTACTGCCAATTATGGGCTAAGTGTTACTATAAACTTAAACTATTAGTAAAATGTAATATATTTTGCTTGAACCTTTTTATATAGTGATGTATACTGAAGTAGTTAAAGGATGGGATGGTGGGCACTTTTGCTAAGCCTACAACATGAATATTGTGATGCAACGCCGCCACTTTGATTCCATCCAGGACCCATCGCAGTAGCACATCATTCACAGGTCTGCACCATTTGTCACCTGTTGGTTGTTGCCCTTTGGTCACGATCATAGACTGTATACAGTATCAGAAAGGATAGGAGAACGATAGGAGACTGCATGTACGTCGGAATGGAACCAGTTACGTAGCTAAATACAGGAAAAGGAATCCAGTTGCCAGCCATATACCGGAAGCAAGTGCTGCAAACTAGTTGTCTAGTAGTTGGGTGTTTACAACAACAAAAGTACATTTTCAAGTCGAAAGTTTCAAGATGGGCACTACGGCAAGTCAGCTTGGGAAGGATTTGCTCTCGGAATATCAAGTAAGTGCCCAAAAGCAAAGTATCCGAAAGCAAAATGATATCGTTAACCGAGTGGCTGAAGTTGAGGGCAGTTGTTGTTCTGCCCGTAAGTTAACAACCACGGGCAACGTCATGGCTTTCTGAACGCATCAGAAAATAAATAGGTTCTTGTCATCAGAAGTACAGTGTACTTTACTTGTGGTGTGTAGTTGTAGTTTTTCCTATAGTGGTAAACTAAACATAATGGCAATGTATTGAACTATTACTGGTGATCACGCGTATTAAGTGGAAGCAGTGGAAGCTAATGTTGCTAATCTCACTAGACAAACCATGGATGTAACCTACAATAGGAAGTCAGACTCTTAAAACTATACCAGTGTGGTCAAGTACTGTTTATCTAATTTTACCATTACTAATATACTTTCTTTTACTTTTAGGAGCTGACATTTTTGACCAAACAAGAAATTCTCCTGTAAGTGATCAGCTGAGTGTCACATTACTAGTTTTTAAAAGGGCATTTTAAGCATCTAGCAGCGCTTGCAGCGACCCGTCATTAAACTATTTGTGTTGTTTTTTAAGTGCTCACAAGAGATTCGCTGAACTGCTCACGAAAGATGAGAAAGGCCTTCCAAATGCCAGAGTGCCGATGGAGAGGATTCTTACTCTGCCAGAGCTCAAGGTGAAAAACTATATTACAGTAAAACAGACGAAATGTGGTCTATGTGGACAAATCAGTGCTCGTTCTCATCGTACAATTGGTCATCCTGTGTTTTGTGTGTTGTGGATAGAGGGGCTCAAGTACTGATAAACCGTTCTGACCCTTGTACTTGCTCCTGTTACAGTCCAACCCATTCAGAAAAAGAATCTGCCATGTGTTCTCAACATCTGAACACAAAGATGGGAGCCTCACATTTGAGGACTTTCTGGACCTCTTGAGTGCCTTCAGCGACTCTGCTACTCTGGAAATCAAATCCCACTATGCATTCCGCATATTTGGTAAATATGATGATAGAAATGAGCTGGTTTTAATGAAACATGTAAGAATCTTAATCAGTGGAGTAAGCATGTTGATGTTTTCAGACTTTGACGACGATGGGACTCTTGATGTTGTTGATCTGGAGAAGCTGGTTAACTGCCTGACCGGTGAGACAGATGACACAAGACTTGCACCCGACGAAATGAGACAGCTCATAAGCAATGTGAGTTCACTGAGGCTCTGTCAATGTATAGAGAATGGCTTGATGGTTTGCAGGTTGGTGTCAAGGGGCTTTACATTTTTTTCTGTCATGTTTTGCAGATTCTTGAAGAGTCGGACATTGACAAGGATGGAACTGTGAACCTCTCAGAGTTCCAGCATGTCATTTCAAGGTCGCCAGATTTTGTCAGGTGAGTGATAATCGCTGTTATCACTAATATGTACTTAAATCACCAGCATTTTGTTCACTTTAACTAATTAGTTCTGTTATATTGATTTATCCACAGTTCTTTCAAGATTGTGCTGTGAAGACCTGTAGCGGGCTGTGGAAATGCATCCCCCTTAACTCTCATATGGTGTTTAATTTTCAATTAGAACAATTTTAGGGATTTGCCTTAAATTATATTTACCTGTGGATTTTACTACATTAACTGTTTTATGTATTGTTTGTGTAATATAAAGCCTGTGATTTTTTTAAAAATTAAAATATTTCCAAAAACTACTCATTTACATTTTTATATAGACAAATGAAAGAAAATAACTTCAGTGTGTGTGTGTATGTTGTCCAAAGTCCGGTGTTCCTGTTTATCAAGGGGATTCCATAGTATTTTTAAGAGTGAGCTACTTCCTCCTTGACGATAGCAGCAAAAGTGTTCCATGCCCCACACACAACATCAACTACACGCATATGCTGCTCCCTGAAGAACTCCACAAGCTGGGGCTCATCTGAACTCAGTAAAGTCTGGTGTCCAAGTTGGCCATAGTCACCTGAAATGTTAATAGAAGGAAAGATGGACAGGGTAAGTTCAACATATACCTGAACTGTGATCTAAGATTGCTGATTAATTTTACTGGGAACATTTGCAACGGATGAAAAATCTGTTTAGGTGTCAGTTTATCTCCAAATTCAAACTTACCCCAGCCCCAAGTGTAGAGGTCACCTGTGGCTGAAATTAGAAAATGTGAGATATAGGTGACATTGACTTTCCAAATAATTTGCATCAATATAGACCCACTGTCATGTGAGGTTTCTTACTCGTTACTGCAGCTGTGTGGCGGCAGCCACAGCTGACTGTGCTGATCTCACATGATGGAGTGATATCCAGCAGAGCCGGGAATGCTTGGATCGATATGAATACATCTTCATGTTTCTCTCCCTCTTGTGGCTCTTCATGGGGAGATGTGCTGGCATCTTGGCATGTTTCTCCTGTTCAATGCAGTTTATGTTGCAGTTTTTACTATATACTACAACATAAATAAATAACTAAGTAACTACTATAAGATTCATACCTGGCGACATATGAAATGATATTAAAGTAAAGGGGGTGGTTCTTCAGTGAACATACATTTACACAATACACTTAAATGGTTTGTTAATTTGCAAAGATTTTGAGAAATCACCTGTAGCTCACACAGTAAGTACAATGAAGCTTGATGGAATACATTTGAAAAACTTGACAATGTCTCTTTTCAGATATAATGACAATGTATGGTGGAGGTTTTCTGGTTGTTCACTTGGCAAGGATCCTTTATAGATGCTGTAGAAAATGTCCTGAAGCATAGAGTATGGTAACTGTCATATTTGCTCCACAAAAAACAAAGCTTAGAGTGATGTGCTGGTGGTAAATTAACATCTCAGCTAATTACAAAGTATTTGGATTGATGCATACAAAAATGAGTTGTCTCTTTTACTGTATATCTTACCTGCTTGTTGGCTACTTTGCTGCTGCAGTGCTTTCCTCAGACCTCGTGAAGGAAGTCCGAGCTGGCCACTTTCATTCCAGCCCCACACATAAAGGTCACCCCCATCTGAAGAAAAGGTCATTTGAGGTAATTTTATTTCTCAAGTTGAGGGCATAACCCTTTTTTCACTGCCAACACCTTGTATGCCACTTACCACTAATGCAGACAGAGTGCCAGCCGCCTGTAGCTACATAGCTCATGGGCATCCCCCAGAGTGCCTCCACTGCCCTGGGCTCCTCCTCAGAGGTGAGGTCTCCGTGCCCCAACTGACCATGGCTGCCGAATTGAAACACAAAAAAGAAAAAGATGTGCTTGATGGTGTTATTGCTCAGATTCCCAATAAAGACAGGCGACATGTGAGCATGAAGTATACCTGCCCAGTCCCCAGCTGTACACAGCTCCAGAGGCACTGAGGAGGATGGCATGCTCTGCACTGAGTGCCAGACTCTTGGCTTTCAGGTGTGGTGATAAGGAGCGGTAGAAGGGAGGTTTTGTGGCTATGTAACCTCCAGGGACCAATGGGAGGTTCATAGGGGGTCCTGGGAAAGACGCAGTAAATGTGCTGTTTAGCCAATTACCACAACGTACTTCTAGTAGCTGTCAAAGGAGACTAGGATATACATTACCAGAGCTCTCTGTTTTTACTTCCATGCTCCATGATGCACTCTTATTTTTCGTCTGCAAATCCCAGGACTCAATTCTGTCTGGGAAAGCGAGGGTCAGGTACAACTCACTGATGTAGGCGTCTTTACAGCCACGGCTCTCTTTCATAGAAATACCACAGGACTCATTGGAGATGACTGTCCCGAAACCGGCTAGGCACACACAGCTGTCACCTACTTTAACAGAGAGCAAGATGAATGCAGGAGTAATACCTAAATATTGTAATTTTATACACTTATATTACAGGTCATAAGTGTGTCCAACCAGAGCTATTAACGTTACTTGCTTTATGTTTGGTGCAGTTTATTTTACCATTCAAATGCAAAGATGCTCTTCGACTCCAACTTGCTCTAATTTGACCATTATCAGTCTTCAAGCGGCAGTCGCTTCTATCCGCGTGGCTAGCTAACGTTAGCTCTGTCGGGCTAATCACTTTGACAGCGTCGCTACACTCTCCTTTGATTAATTTCTCATGGACAAATATCTGTCCAAATGCGTTGAAGCCAAACCCGAACCACCGCATTGGAAACACTTTAACTCCGTCTGCTGTCTCATGGAAACGCCGCTCATCCGTGCAACGCAGTTGCCCGCAAAGTTTCAACCGGTTTCAACACGATTGTTTGGCACCGAAGTTGCGCATGCGCTCCTGTCTTTCTGTAAGGACTGGACAATGAAGATGGGTGATCTCAGTAAGCAGGGTGAAAATATCATTTGGTTACATAAGTTTTTTTTATTTTTCTGCCTGTTCAGTCAAAAATCCACAAACGATGCAGTTAAGACAATGGGAATGTAGTGGAGGGATGTGAATAGTTTTGATAATAAATGATATTAAAAACAAAAAGCAAAGAAAGAATGTGTGAATGTAATGTTTGTATTATGACACATGATGTGTTTAGGGTAAAATATTCTAAAGAACGAATACAGTAGTGTATAAATGTATTTTGTGGAATAATGACAAATAAAAACGTTTGAAAATACCAGGGAATGGCAAGCTTTAGTAAAGAATGTATAGCGTAGCCTCATTGGTCTCCAAGTAGAACATACACTATTGGTACAGTGTATTAAGGATAAATACAATCAGTGGGAAAGTATGTGAAACAGCAACAAAAGCTCAGTTGTCATAAAACACGTCTGAGTGTATCTGCCGGTTTTCATATAATCCCTTTCTTCATTAATTTGTATTGCTTTTCAGTTTTTGGTTAAGACACATGAGCATTTCAGGATCTGCTTTTTACCCATCCACACCAAAACCGATTTTCTGCTAAAGTGAAATGCTTTCACTGGTCCCACATAATACTCAAGCACTATAACACTGCCAGAAGGCACATCCATAAGCTGCAGCAGCATATTCAGGGTTCAGTTCCTTTGCCCTTTTCCTTCCCATCCCTGGTCCTGATGATGTCATACTCCACAGCCTTGTCCAGACAGTTCTGAGCAATCTTAGAAACAGCTTCTGGTGTGCCCTCTCCTCCCTTCGCCAAGACAGAAAGAATCTCCAGAACTTCACTCTCCATGAGAGTCTCAGCCAGACTCTTCTCCGCCTGCATCATGTTTAGAACTATGACCACTCCACGATGACGCAGGTCGGATATCTCTGCGAGCAACAGCGCCTGTACAATCTCTAGCCAGTGGGTCGTCTGAGAAGAGAGCAAAGATTAATTGTTTTAGTATGCAACAGTGCTGAGTTGATAGATGTGCTGGGACAGCGAACTGCTTACTGTTCCAGGGATGCGGGCACAGAGCTCTGGCTGCTCAGCTGTCAGCATGGCCAGAGTTCCCGCAGCAGCTTTCCTCAGCCTCTCATCCTCCTCTCCGCTGTAGAGTACAAGCAGCTTCAGGCGATCGTTCCCTGTGGCCAGGTACAGCTTCTGCACCTGAGGAGACACCGAACACCTGTTGCGTTTACTTTAACTTTTCAACATATCTGCGCCATACAACATTTATGGAAGTGTGTCTTACCTCAGTGCTTAAAACCAAATTACACATGCACTCTGTGGCAGATGCTCGGACCAGGTCGTGTTCCTCAAACATATAGCCTTCAATTTTAGGGACTGCCTTCTCCTTTATGATCTTTTGTCTGTGAAACAACATATACATAGAATGTATAGAACGGTACATTATGAAAGGAAGTGAAATCTGGAGACTTGCCCTGCAATCTGCTTATCAGTTGAGACTTGGGATTGCCCCAAGAAGTCCTGGTAAGAATATTTACACAGCTTAAATTTTTTGGATCCTGCCTGTTAGGGTTATTTAATTTACATTTATGAAATTCTTTCTTTGAGGAAAGTAGAGTTGTCAGGTGTACACAAGTAAAACTAAAGAAATACTGAGGTCTGGTTTCTGTAAACAAGACAGTGTTTTGTACATGTATTTTTATTCTTAGGAGATAGTTCCCCCTAGTGGCCAACCTGAGTCTATCACTGATGCCAGCCAGGTTGGTGAGAGCCATGAGCGCCTCGAAGTTCTGCAGCAGGGTGCATTCAAGATTCAGAAGACTGACAAGGGGACGCACCACCTCATAGATCTGACAACAAAAAGTGAGACGTGGTTCAGTAGGATTTCTTTAGGGTTTTTTTGTATTGAAGATGATTTTTACAGCATGCAATTCTCACCCTTTCTCCAGGGAAGGCAATCACTGGATTAGATGTGATGGTTATTTTTGCCAGTGCTTGTGCTGCTTTGATTTTACCGACATCCGTGTTGTCCGATGCCAGTGGGATCAAAGCCTGTGGCGGAAAACAGTTCACATAAAATCATGTAAACCTCCTAAAGCAAGGTGTTTAGATGCGTGTTCAGTGTGTAGACTAAACTTAGAATATTTATCAGTGCACTGTACCTTTCCTCCACCCTGTGCCACCACTGTGCCTCTGTCTTCCTGTCGTTCCACCAAAGCCAAAAACACCCTGCCATGACAAAAGACATTAATAGAAAGTCTATAGCAAGAACAGTGAGTGGAAATGATTTTGCTGCCATTTTCCTACCTGGCGATACATTCCCTACAAGCCTCAGTGAGAGCAGGACTCTCCTGTTTGACCATACACACCAACGCAGACACCACACCAGCCTCCAGCAGCTTCAACAGTCTTTTCTCGACATAGGAAGGTGCATCCTGACACATGACAAGACAGATTTGTGTAAAACAGCCCATCAGTACTAAAAGGAATAGTGCGTGGTGTTTGCTCTATATGAAAAAAAGGACAATTTAAAAAAGGTACCTTGGGGTGCTCCTCAGGCACATGCTGCTTTGCATACTTTGCCAGCTCCACCATCTGTGGGTCTGGCTTCTCCACATCATAGCTGTTGGTGCAATTCACTAATGTGGAGCCCACAGCAAAGAGCACTGTCTTATCCTCAGACTACAGGAACAAAGAAAAACACAGGTTGTCTAAGCTATACCAGTCAACACTGTAAAACCATTTGTGTATTTTCCAATACCAGAGAAAAATAAATATCAGAACAACCACTAAGTAGCTCTTCTGCGAGGAATCTTGACTTTATAATCGCCCTGTATTGTCCATGTGTCACAAGTACTAAAACCTACAATTACAATCAGTAATCAAACCTTTGCTAGTTCAAACATAGCCAGGAGAGCTTTCTTGTCTTCCACTAAGTCCTCCTTCACATCAGCATCAAAGGTGAGGTAGGCCAGGCCTTCCACAGACCACCGGCGGGAGGTTGCTGGTAGTGACTCATTACACAGCCACCTAAAAGAGAAAGAGATACAGCTTGCTTCAAATCCAAGAAACCACTCATGATCTGTTGTTAATCAGGTTATGCAACAGTGAGAATCGGGCATGACACATTTCTCTTAATCTATACCCAGGTTCAATATTCAACACAAACAAACTTACTTCCTGCACTGCTTGGCAAGCTTTAGCGTGGATCCCTCTGCAAACTGTTTCATGCTGAAATCTGTACCCCCCGCTGATCCAAGCTTGCACAAACCCTGTGTAACAACCATCAGAAGCCAAAGTTAATTTATCTTTATTCAGTTGTGTTCTCTTCTCCAACTGTCTGAAATAAATATACTTGCTTGGCTGCAGCACTCACCACTAGGGCTCTCACACGTATCCTGTCATTCTCGCTCTTCTTGTAGAGGTCCTTCAGAAGTGCCACGCCGTTGGCTGTGATGAAGGAGGCTCTCTTGGCCTTGCCTGCAGCATGGATAAGAGCCTCCACAGCTATCTGCTGGTGAGTGACATCTTCGGAGGCACACAGAGAGATCACTGCATCAATCATTCCTGACATCTCCAGAGTTCTGTTACCCACGTCGCTCGGTCCTTGGAGGAGCACAGATACTGTCTGGATGGCTCGCAGCTTGGCGTCTAGGTCAGTTCTGCTAAAGTGTTGCCTATCCAAAAAAAAGATCAGTCAGAAAGTTGGTGAAAGAATGCCCCTATGGCCTGTAGAAAGTTTTTTCATGTTCATATTTTATTGCAGTATTAAGCAGCTCAAGGGGAATTAGTAACACACATTTCAGTGGTCAACTCACTGTACATATTCTTCACAAAGTTTGTTGAAGTTCTCCCTCTCTTTGTCGCCATTTAGGTCATCGTAGAGTTTGTTAAGCAAGACGGAGCAGCTCATGTGGGAGTTGTCGGTAAGAGGTGGTCCTCCTGAGAGCTCAGGGACTGTCCCAGCCACCTCCAGGATTTTCTTCAGTCCTGCAGTAGTACATGGTGTTCATTAATGTGGCTGCAGCAATGCCAGATAAAACTGGTGACAGACAGAATGTCATGGGCATGGACTAGCCGAGGCCATAGGCAAATTTCATTTGACATTTGGAAACTGAAATTGATGCAACTATACAGAAAAATTTAAATGGTTTGGCATAAGTCTGTTTTGTATCCATCATAGCAAATTCATTTTAAAAATGACATTATGTGCAGGTGTGTTTCATACCCTGGTCTATAACCCACAACGTGAGAGAGTTATCTGGGTTTTTTAAGGACTTGCGGGGAACTTGTTTGACCAGGAGGTTGATGGCACTGTCTCTGCCGGGCCCCGACACATTAGCTGCTGGCATCATTTCCAAGAGGTGGCGTAACATTGAGCGTAGCTCCTTGGAGGGTTCTGTGTCAAAGTCATACAGTCATTTACTGTTGAAAGCACATGACTTAAAGGTGATGCACACAAAAAAAAGGCATTTGTCATAGGCCAACTTTCATGTGTAGCCAAATGCTAATACAAACATGATCAGAGCCCAGACTCACCAGGAAGTATGGCTTCATCTTTCCCTCTGATCTCTCTTTTCATGCCCTCCGTCAGAGCCTCAAACATCACCTGCAGCAGGTGGCAGGCAGCCAGAGACACAGTGGCGGCTCCTGATCCCATTACTGCACACAGCTGCTCCATTCCCAGCTCATTCACTATAGCCATAGTCTGGGAATAGAGTGGATGTCAGTAATAAAGAAAAGCAGCAAAGCAATTGGATAAGAGTTACTGGCACAGTAAATTCAGTCTCCTGGCAGACATAGCTGTAGATATATAAATATCTGCTGATAAACTGTGCAACAGCATATTTAATTTAACTTTAATTTAACAGAAATGTATCATAATTAAAAAGGAATAAAATACAAATAAGAGGGCCATCAATGGAGCTTTTTACCTATCTTTATTCAAGAGCGTGATCTTTCAATTTTAGAGTATAACTCATTGATTTTGCATTCAGATTTGTAATGCTTTCCCTAAAAACCTTGCCTCGTTGCAGGTGTGTTTGCTTTAATTTTTAGAGCATCCCCTACTGGTAGTTACTGTTAGACTATGTCTCCAGATTCTTGATGGTGACGTTTTTCCCTCTAGCACACCGTATAACGGCTGCTGGTGTATACACTGTATATCAACTGTCCTTTAATTACAAACGTCATAATGAAGTGCAGATAATAGTGCAGATAATAAAACCTTTGGAGGGTGGGAGTGGATGAACCTGTTTAAAGAGTAACCGCCTGTAAAGGATGCTCTTTTATTGGTCACCAACTACGACTGGCACTCTATTGGGTAGGGAATTTCTTTTCAATCTAAGTGCATGTAGGGGTTCTTTGAGTGCAAGGGCAGGGTTTTGAGGGAAAGCATTCATAAATGAGTGATGCTCTAAAATTGAAATACCACACTCTTGAATAAAGATAGGAATAAAAGCCCCATGGCCATCACTATGGAAGTACTTCCTGTTTGTCTATGTTTTCTAAGAAAAACTAATTCAAGTTTGCATGTCAGTTAAAATAGGACTTTAAAATTATACAATGGATAATGTGTGACAGTAAAAGGAATTATCAACTTACTCTGGACTGATGCCCTGTGCACAACCCAACCAGGGTCCTCAGGGCAGAAAGGACAACATCCTCCTGCTTTGACTGAAGGAGTTTCTGAATCAGCTTCACTCCATCGTTACGGAATATCTGCTCAGCTCCTGCATCTTCTCGAGATAATACCACTAGATTCTGAGCAGCCTAAAATATAAAAATGGACAGCATTATTTTGGTGCAATAAACTTTATAGACAGATCAAGATACAATGAATAAAAATGAAACGCATGTTAAAAAAGTGTCTAACAGCAGTGTAGTATGTTCCTGCCTTATGAGAGACTATTACCTTTTGTCGATCAGAGTCTTTTGCAGAGGCATCTAAGAGGAGGGAGAACATTTGCTGCACACGAGCATCTGTGGAGTTTAGTTGCACAGACTACAGGGTCCAGAGAAAAGACCATAATTAGCAACAGTTTCGTCACGGTAATATTTCGACCACAAGAAAAACCTCCGCTACCCCTCAGCCACATCACCTTCTGCTGGATCTGTGCTCCCAGCTGTCTGAGCAGATCCTGGAAGGCTTTGTTTTTGGGCTCCAGCTGGGCACACCTCTGAACATCCAGAAAGGCCTGGTCAAACCGACCGAGTTTCTGGAAAGCCTGAGCTCTCCGAAACCTGGCTTTCAAATCGCCTGGGTCAATATCAAGAGCTGAAAAGACATGACAATCAATATAACCATGTACATACATCCACAAATCAAGTTGCAGAGACACTTTATGCAAAGGGAATGTTGACTTAACATACTTTAACGTCTTTATTGAACATGTTAAAAAGACAACAGCAAAAACTGAATAAAAAATAAACAATCAACAAATTAGTAGGAAGAAGTTAGAATACTTAAGACTTCTTCCATCAAAGATAAGACCATTGGTGGGTGCATGTGTGTTGGAAGTGGTTTGTTCACCCAGTGATCTATAGATCATCATGAGTATCTCGGTCATATCTGAAAGGAGTTGCTGTTGAGCTTTTCAAATGAAATATTTTGTCACCACATACGAAATGTCATTCAAGATCCTCGTCACAGTAAATCTTACTGCGATTGAGACTTAATTGTGGTTTTGGGTCCATTTTCCTTTCTTTTAAACTTAGATCAAAACGTGTATTTTACTCGGTGAAATATGAACTCTACAATATAACCGAGTGCGATTTCTCCCACCTTTGGAGGCATCACCCTCTGCCTTGCTGTACTCCTCCTGTTTCAGATAGCATGCAGACCGGTTGCGGTACAGAACAGCGCTCTCTGCTTGGCTGTCACTCAGCTTTAATGCTTTGGTGTAACAACAAACAGCGCCTTGTATGTCTCCTGCCTTAAAAAGTGTGTTCCCCTCCTCCTTAAGGGCTGCAGGATCCTGGGTTAAAGACAAAAATAGACGACAGACATGATGCTTCGAGGAGTATGTACCTGAACGCAATCTGCTAAGCTAAAAAGGCTATGTAGCCTCCTGCTGTTACCTTACCTTTTCTTTTTCACTCACACTCATCTTCAAGTTGCTACAGAGAATACAGCGTTACGTAGTGGGGCGAATATGTAGTTTAATTTCACTCTGCTTGGTCCCTAACAACGCTAATTTCAGCCAAACATGTTACGTCTTGCAACGCTTCCGGGTGTCCAGGAGCACGTTGATGACGTTTAGGTGACAGCCCCGCCCCTCTCACCACGCTATATTACTATAAAAGGAAGAGCGGAGGCAGAGCATGTCAGTCTCCATCTCTGCTTTATTTGGTTACATTTTCATTCTGTGGCTTTCTTCAGTCCACACAGACACAGAGGGGTTTTATCAAGCGGATAATGTTATAAAATAAGAGATTAAAATAAGAGGTTATCTAATAGCCAGCAATTAAAGTTTGTGATGCATTCTGGTGGAGGAAAGTAGTTTGATGTTTCTGGTGGTCTAAATGCTTAGCATGAGATGAGATGGTTAAACCTTAGTAATGCATGTTATTTTATGAGCATATCTTATTTATATTTTGGTAATAATTTCTAACAAGTTAGCTTAATAAATCATGGCCATACCAATCATAAATCAACAGCCTTACTGTTGTAAGGCTTTGCAGATAAGCAGCTGAATAAGAACCATGTTTGGTTTGCCAGACTGTGGAAAATGGCTTCAGCTGGTTGGACTGTTGACCACTTATGCGGCCAAATCCATTTATAGACAAGACATTTAACATTTACGTCTGCAGATTTACTTGACTGAAAACACAGCTGTGTTGTATGGCTCATTAGAAAGTGAAAAACCATGATCATCTGGATTATCATCAATTGTATCTGTGCTGTAAACAAACACAAAGAATAAATACTGGTCAAAGTTCTATTTTTTCACACAACCTGGTAACCCAACAGTAGTTCTCATTATTTTTTTATAACAAATCTATAAAGAATTATTGAATAATTTATTAACCATCACTAAAGTCCTTATAGCCTGCACAGTTTATAAAGGGTACCTTTAGAATGTAGGACCATGTTAGTTTAAATGTAGTTTAAGAATCCAAAAAGACTAGATACACTAGATTACACAAGATAAAATATACAAACATGTAATGCATATACAACAAATCACAGATCCACCAATTTCACATATGTTTTATACAAAACTAGGGGGACCAACACACATACGCATCTTACGTATGTTAAACTTGATACAATAAAATAACCAGGAGCTACAACTGCTTAAAAATGTAGTGGAATAAAAATCCTAATATTTGTTTTTGAAATGCAGTAAAATATAAGATGTAACATAATACTACTACTAAGTATATTTTAAACTATATACTGTACTATAGACT